>ULGW01000004.1:1978123-2272142 GCA_900518995.1 Yarrowia yakushimensis | reverse complement strand
GAACCAACTGGAGCGTCTTGAACCAGCTGGCGCGTCTGGAACCAGCTGGAGCGTCTGGAACCAGCTGGAGCGTCTGGAACCAGCTGGAGCGTCTGGAACCAGCTGGAGCGTCTGGAACCAGCTGGAGCGTCTGGAACCAGCTGGAGCACCTTATCGGCTCCCTCTCCTAGCCATTTCTGTTGAAGTAGCAATGTTTGCCCGTCGCTGAGAGCATGGTGTGTTGTGTAACGTGTCAAGTCATGCTCAACACGCTAAAAATATCAACAACTTTAAATCTTACTGCGACATTCTTGAGATTAAGAGTTACTGTAACTCGTGCTTGTGGACCAATTGAACGTCTGATTATACGCTATCCACTCGGATATATCGTTGTGGAAAGGCGGAGACTATCAACATCAACTGTGTGGTGATATCAACGACCTTCATTCCACATGTTGGTTGGCGTATATTTTAGGTTTTGTCTGGCCTCTCTCACGCTCGCAAAGTGCAGATAAAATATATCCTGGGAGACCAACCAGAGGACAGCTACTGGTAGCGGATCTAATGCATTCGCAATGGTCGCGTTCTGTTACGCGTCATGTTGTTGTTTTGTTTTTATCTTTAGATTTAGATCAGGCTAAGTCACCAAGTTGTATCGTACGGTACATGCATCTGGATCGGCAGCGAAGTGATATCTCATACGGTATCGACAGCTACGATACTGTGTTTCCATATAACATTAAGCCATATCTACGTATATCCGCAAGGAACCACTGCTAACGATGATATCGATATCGCAAGCCGGCGATGTTAGAAGGTGTAGTTGCAGGTGTATGCGTCTATTGCATAGGAATGTAATAATCATGCAGTGTGCAGCAACGCGAATACGCGTCGTGGAGACGTGATAATGGACGGTTGGCGGGGGTATTCTGGTGATGATGAGTTCATATGGGTCTCACTGTATCGTTGGTATCTATTAGCCTGGAAGTTTCGCTTTTTTTCGCTTTTTTTCGTATTTTTTGGGGCTTGACATGAATTTTGAGAATATGACATTTGGGTATACTCACTCCAAATAGGAAGTCTAATGAATTATGGGACGGAAATCTGGGGAAACGCACAACACTCTTCTGCGCTCTACCAGTAGCACCAGAAGCACCAGGAACCATCTAAACGTCGCCACGACTGTTACCATCAGCCTTGGACGCTCTCCAGCCATTTTTCATCACCTACAACACACTAGCACCGAAAAATGTCATTTACCGTGGCGAAACCCACCTCAAACATACCGACCAAATCACAAACACGTTACCACATGATCCGGAGACAGTGGGGAGTATAGGGGCCCAGAAAGCGATTGTAGGAGGGCTATGGACACTTAGGAGCTACCAGGGAGGGGAAAGTTGCTCTGGAATGGACGCCATCGTCCCCACTAGACTAGTCGTAAACACTCATGGCATGATCTATCGGTGTACCGCAGAAACGTCTATAAAGCAAGTGGAACGACCTCCAGTTCAAGCGGAAACCAGTATAGGGACCAGGAGGGAGATATTCGAGCCACTTCCGTCTAGCCAGAAGGAACGGAACACCGTGGAAGATGTTCGGCTCGCCAAAACAGAATGCTTCATTTTTAGCGTGGAAATACAGTTCTCGCTAATGTGAGGGGAAAAATGAGGGAGTGTTCATTCAAAACAGACCTGTCCAAGGATGTACAAGGTACATATCTCGCAGAGGAGTGGTTCTCTCTACAACCCATCAGCTTGGTGGTCAGGCAATTGCTATGGGTCAATAGCACACGACCTCCTGTCAAACGTAGAGCTGTTCGAAAATTTGACCTTGGAGGAGTCGACCGTTCGTCGCATAATACAGAAATCTCTGGATTGTGGAAGTGGCAGAGCCTACAGTCTACGATACGTGCCTTTTAGCAGCAGTTATTACTGGTCAGTGTGAGCGTGGGTTCATATATTATACAGATACATAGACATCAGGAAAGAGGGGGTATCAATCATGCCACTGTACGCAGTGTTTCGTTGTAGAGGAAATGGGTATCCCATGGGTATCTCTCGTTGCTATCGTTCTGTTTTCAGGTACGCATCAGTCTCTGGTCACAAGATCAGCCGCCGAAATTGCACTAGGCAGGTGGTCTCATTGGAATAGGTCCACTCTTGTGTTTTACCCCTCCCTACCACGCCGTAGCCAGCTGTCCCCACAAGAGAGTCACTGGTGGCTGCGAATGGGTGTGAGGGGTTGTCCAGGACTGTGCTGCACCTTGTTGCTATGATACTCACTTTAATTTGATTCCTGGCGCTGTGCGGTAGTCGTGGTGGCTTCTGAAGTGCGTCTGTCTGGTAGTCGAGACCACACCAGTGGCGTTTTCTGGTTGCTGTGTCATCGCGGGCTGCCGTACCAGCTCATGAGCTGCGCCGTAGTGTTGTGGGACGTGGCTATGTGTCATTTGATGTTAATGACCCTTGTATCGTTGCCATCGGTGTGGAGTATGTGATAATGTGATAGCAGTGATGCGTGGCGGTGAAGGTGAGTGCGGCAGCTGCGATAGTGCGAGGGGTGAGACTTGGCTGACATGAACTAGTCTAGGAGACGTCTTCGTGATTGTCATAGAGGTCAGTGTTATGGCTCGGTGACCTACCCACAGACGACCTGGTAGAGAGTGCTGGCCCAACGGTGCTGAAGCTCTCAATACTCACGAGTAGGATGCCTCAAATACTGTGGGGCTCGCCATTCTCGCGAGGGCGGTGTAACGTGTAGAGCAGTGTCATTGTGGGCGGCTGAGGACCTCACACATGGTGGAGACACAGCAGGACTCTAGGCGGGATGTAGACTGGTGATGAAGCGGGTCACGTCGACGTGAGCGGTTGAGCTTGTAACGCACTCGAAGAGACATCAAACGACTCTAGACATGAACGCATACTGATGTAAATCGGGTCTAGTTGTTGTATGCTCAGGTGACACTGGCGAGGTGATGACAATCTCGTTCGTGACAACGTCAAGCATGAGTCACGGTGCCGCTGGGAGTCTCACATCAGTCATACCTCTTCCATTTGATCGTACTGGTACCATGGTAGTGTGTGTGTGTGTGTGTGTGTGTGTGTGTGTGTGTGTGTGAGTGTGGGTGGGAGGGTGTCATAGCAATTGTGGTTGGAAAGTGTTTGCGTCTGTAGGTGCTCTTGGAATGTTGCATGTGCATAGATATGGGTTAGGGTGTACTGTAAATGTTCACCAGTAGTGCAGTAAAAAGTGGGAAAAGGTGGAGACTTATATAGACGAGAATGGTGGTCACCAGACCAGCAGAGAAATTGATTGTTCAAGCTATACGGGGTGCCAAGCCTGGTCACACGACTGTTAGGACTTTGGGGACAACAGTAGAGTGGGTAAATGTACATTCCAGTGATATGCATGCATATAACCTTAATTATATACGGGGGCGTGAGTCGTTTCGTCTCTGTCCACATCCCACAGTATGATCCCCGTTACCGTGACAACAACGCTACACCTGCAGTGCCGTGAGTTCGATTCTCTATAATACCACCAAATTATTTGAAATTGCAAAAAAGTGCATAGTTGAATTAAATCTCACTGTGGCATCACGAACTTGAGAGCTCTGGTATAATCTATCAAAATCAAGGACACAAGATCGAGTACTCTCAACATATCAGAGCTGAGAATCCAGTAAGATCCACTCAAGAACCTGCACGTTTTACCCCTTCAATCATGCCTGAAAGAGAGGAAAAGGCCCGAATCGTCTCATAAATTCCCGCCACACATTCCAGACAAAGAAACTATCTGTACGATACTGCAGATTTCATCCGGTCTGAGCCGGCTGATGGTACAAAATTTTTCCACCATGTTCTCCTAAACTCCAGGAGTATGCATGAAGTTGGGGCGCTCATTTAAAAATAAGTGTGGAATGAGTAGGAGGGGTGTTATTTGTATCGCGAAAAGGCGCCTAATATGAGATGTCTCTAGTACATTCTCCTCCTCAGCATCTAATCCGAGTCTCATATGTTTTGTCCTTCTAGGTCCTTCCTTTCCACTCGACGCGTTTCCTCCATCTGCAGGTGAATGGCGGGTAAGCATATTTCATGCACATTTTCCCGGCGCCAGCCCAGTCTCTTGAACTGTAATGGACTCGACCAGCAATATATAAACCCCCTCTGTTTCCCATTTTTTTCATCAGAATCAGACCAGTTCACTCTGAGTCATTCTGGAGATAGAAGGTGCCTTTATAGCCTGCTGAGATGCAGAGCTGACAAGCAGACCTGTCTCATACGACGAGGACCGCTTCGCTAGCCATGTCCGTTTGAGTCGCAACAACGAGGACAGCTTCGCTAGCTATATCCGTTGAGTTGTTTTTTAGGGCAATGACGCGTTTACCGCATGAGTCCTATGTTCGGTGAAGAACCTCTCGCAATGACGCATTGATATGCATGAGCCTGAGGAAGTGCGATAGCTTCTGGTTGAGCGTTTGAGCTGAGATTTGTTTCTATGCGAGTTCATTCCAGAGGCGAGTACGACCGCCTGAGCCAAGTGTCTCCTATGGTTGACCGCTTGAGAAGTGTCAATAAATCCTTCGGGTTGACCTCCTTGTTCGCACGTCAATAAATCCATTCAGGTTGACCGCCATGAGCAGAAGTAGTGCCATGTGCAAAGAGCGAGTCTGGCCGGCTGAAATGCCTGAGCCATCTCCGTGCCTTGTGAGTTCTTGAGGACCACATGTGCAGCCGCCAGTGCCAAGAGCCAGCCAGTGAAAATCTGCAGTGCCACCGACAGAGATACTCAAGGGTGAAATTCCTTTTGAGATACTCCAGAAGCCGCCTAGAACTGAAGAGCCAAGCTGAAATGCCAGAGCTGCCAGTCGCCGAGAAGCCAGCTGAGATGCTGAGCTGAGAAGCATATCTAGAGCAAAGTTCTGCTTTGACAGACGCCACATGATGGTCAAAAGAGCGATACCAGCCAGAGCCACCGAGCCAGAGCTACATGTGCCAGAGATACGCCCGTTACCACAGAGTCAGAGCGAATTCCAGAGCCACCTGCCTGAGTCAGTGCCAGTAAGTCCCATGAGGCAGTAAGTGCCAAATCCAGAGCCAGACTAGAGCAAAGTGCCAGTAAGTCCAGAGAGCAATGAGTGCCAAACGCCAGTCTTCGCCGATAAGTCCAAAGTGCAATAAGAGCTGTTTGAGCCAGAGCTGATACGCCAGAGCCACACAGGCCTGAACTGAAATGCCAGCGCCAGTGTCGAGCCACGAGCAAGAGCCAGTAAGTCCTACAAGGCAATAAGAGCCAAACGCCGTGAGGAAGGAGCACGTCTCCGCTGAGCCAGTAAGTCCGAAGAGCAATAAGAGCTATTCTCTGAGCAGCCAATGAGTCCACATGTGCGGTAAGAGCTATGCCAGATGACAGACGCCGCCAGGGCCAAGAGCCGAGGCCAGTCAGATGCCGTAAAGTCCAAAGAGCCCGTGCATGAGATAGTCCGTCGAGCCAGTAAGTCCGAAGAGCAATAAGAGCCATTTTCTGAGCAGCCAATGAGTCCAAATGTGCGATGAGAGCTATGCCAGATGACAGACACCGCCCCGCCAAGTGCCGAGGCTAACCACATGCCGATAAGTCCAAAGAGCTCGTGCATGTGAAGGTCATGAGAAAGTCCTTTCAGCCAATAAGCCCGAAGAGCAATAAGAGCCATTTTCTGAGCAGCCAATGAGTCCACAGAAGCGATAAGAGCTATGCCAGATGACAGACGCCGCCAGGGCCAAGAGCCGAAGCCAGTCAGATGCCGATAAGTCCAAAGAGCCCGTGCATGTGCAAGTCGCCATTCAAGGAGTAGGCTGTGAACCTCTTAGCCAGGGGATGTAACTTGCCGAACCTGTATCTAGTTTTGAGGAGTAGGTGAAATTCCGAACCTCTGGGTAAATACATTTTGGACCACAGTGTCCCGCCCGAATTTTTGAACCCGTAGTGTGTGTTATATTTTGTGTAGACTTTGGAGTGAATGAATACTGATGGTCGTCAGATCGATATTTTCCCCCCTCTTACAATCGCGTCGATTGTGATACTAATGACAGCTTTGATTACAAGTGTGCTGTAGTGATAATACGAATCAGAGTGGTTGCTTGAGGAATTTAGTGAGGCTGACTCCATGGACATCCTTGTGAGAGCAGCCCATATTGCCCACAGATACTCTTGAAATATCGGTTATCCGCTTACCCTGGTACGATATTCGATACCATCAATCTCAAGGCTGATTGCAGTAACGGAATGTCATTGTATGAATAGGTTGCCACTTATCTGAGCAAGCACCTAATCTGAGAGAGAACAGCCTTAGACCTCGACTATGGCGCTTTTAGGACACTTACAGATAGTGAACTCGTGAGAACCAGGCTATGGATAGCACGGGAGCAACTGGACCATACAGATTTTGAATGTTTTACCAAAAGTATACAAAAATCACGACATAACACTGACCTATCATATTCCCCACTTCAGGACGGCAAATCTGCATACAGTCACCAACACAGGATACACCATACACCTGAATATTTCGCTTTCTCTATGACCAGTAAAGCCGGGTAAGTCTGTTAGAACTTCCTGATGTAACGTGTCTCACCACACGGTTGTTGCAAATTAATTGCCCAATATGCCGAGTTTATAAAGGGTAAGGTTTGATTAGATGATGGAGATATCAGGACAATGACACTGAACTGTTGGATAGCAAGGACTACGATGAGAGCACCATCAAATCCGTGTAACTGCTGGGGACTGCACTCTCTGTATGGCACAATCAACTATACTAGACAGTGTATGAGTGAGTTTTTGTATGCACTCTCCCACAGTATTTCCTCGCGTACCTGCGTGTCTTGCACACAGGGTTTGGCTGCACGTGACTAACCTGAGCTTCGAATTTGTATCATTCACTGGAGTGATCCTCAAATAATAAATTACATATCGTGTGCAACTGTATATTTGCTCTTATAAAATAGAAGCCACTGGTTTAAGCAGTGGGAAAGGGAGTACCAGGCAAGGGAGCAGGGCCAGTAGTAAAGGCATTAGCCTGAGGAGGGACTGCAGCAGAGGTGGTGATTGGGTCGTTGATGGTCCAAATAGCTCCAGTGGCAGAGGTGGCAGAGGGAATACCGTTGGAGCCTTTCTGGATAGGCTCGATGGAGCCTTCAGTGTTGGAATAGTCAGCCTGCGCGAGACCAATAATGTCCTGGTCAATATCGTAGACGACGTAGGCTGAACGCAGGAACGAGTCACCAAAGACGTAAGCGAGCGTGCTAGGTGGGTTGTACTCGTTTCCATCAGTGCCATCGCCGACCAGGAAGGAGTAGTACTCCACTGTCTGGTCGTTCTCGGTCACATACACCTGCTTGCCATAATCGTCTGTGGCGAGAATGAAAAGTTGGTCAATAGGGACCTCGATCTTTTTGCCCTGGAGTTGGTATGTGATGACAGCATTTTGGGCTTTGAGTTGTTCAATATGGTCCTTTGTCGTCCCGGGACCGAAGAAAAAGTCATCAAACAGACCCAGGGTGTCAAGAAGGGTTAGATACGTCTCAGAGGGAACGTACGTGATGGTAGTTCCCGAGTCCAGAAGAACGTGGCGAGTCTTGTCAAGAGCATTGGTGCTCTGTCCACTGACAGAAATATCAACACTGTCCAGAGTCACTAGAAACTGGTTAGGGATGGTTTTTCCCGGGGGAGGCAGGGTCTTGAGAATAGCCAGCTCTCCAGAGAACTTGCCAGTGTCAACACCTCCGAAAAGAACTGATCCAGTGGTGGCATTCAGTGCGTCGAGGAACAGAGAGTAGGCGGGGGTGTTGATGATTCCCTGTTCAGCAAGACGGACTGGGAAGTTGTCGTACTCGAAAGCGCTGCTGCCCTGCCGGTTGGATGCCTCGAGGCCGTTGTATCCGATTCCAAAAATCTGCTCGGGAGAATCCTCCTGAGAGGCAGCAGCAAAGACGAACTCCGGTACTGAAACACCGGCGAATCTAATGGTATCCTTAACCCATTCTCCAGAAGCCCGGGACCCGTCTCCGTACGCGATTTGGAAGCCTGGCTTGTAGTCTTGATGGGTGGTGGAGTTCTTGGGGTTGTAGGCACCGCTGGAGCCATCAGAGCGAACCCACAGGTCTGAGGAACCCGTGTCGATATCCACGTTGAAGTTCTGAGGAGGGGTTCCAAGACTGATCTCGGTGCCATAGTAGATGAGGTGGTTCTTAACGGTAGCCTTGGGGTTGGATCCAGCCTTACCAGGGTTGTAGGGGGCGTTGGGGTCAGGAGAGTTGTAAGGAGGAGCGTCATCGACTCGCTTGGTGAAGTCAAGCTTGAGAGTTCCCGGAGAAGAGCCCGAGTTGGAGGCAGGAGCGGCGTGAACGATTGCCAGCAAAGCTGCGAGCTTGACAAAGGAGTTGATCATGGGGATTGATATGACTAGAGGAAAACGTGTTCAAACTGTCTTCGTCTGGACAATACGGCCCCTTTTATGTCATGATGGGGTCGCACTGAAAGTCTTGGAGTATAGTTCATACGGCACGAACTGAGGGTGGAGAAGGTTTGGAGGTGGTGATGGTGAATCGGGTTGTAGAGCCACAGTAAGGTGCTGAGAGTGAGTGCCGTTGTTATCGCCAGCCTTCGGTAAAATTGTGAGCAACGCTTGCAACTGCCATATTCACATTCGATACGCATGCATACATAATGCATGGAATCATAGCAACAAGGAACGAATGGACGAATGAATCAATGAATAAAAGATCATTTGTCTAAAGAGGACTCTGAAAATCTCAACTTATACACGTCTCATTCGACTCCAAATAAACTAAAAATGACCATACACTCATGAGCTTGATATGATCTCATTCGAACTAACTTTGCGGAGATTTCTTATCGAAACCTTGCAGTCCACAGCAAGATTCCAAGAACACACAATTCGAGAGTTGAGGTCGATTGCAGCCTCTTTTCTCGGGAAATCGGGGACGCTCTTCAGAATGCATTTGTCAGAATCTCTCTGTCACCACTACTACACGCTCTGTTCCAAGCACACAAGGATCTCCATATTACAGAACCCAAATCCCTAAATTGCAGCTCAACGTTGTACTGAAGCCACTTATAGAGGGAATTGTGGAAGAAATATACATTTCAATCTGTTTACGTTCTAGCCTTTTCCAAACTATGTGTTCCTGCTTAATCTTGCAGAGGTGGCTTGGCATACGGCATCAATGCAACATTGCCAAGGTGGAGGATGTGGATCGCTATAGCTGGGGTATTTATTGATCTGATAGAGTCAAATGAGGTGGGGAGATGGTGGAGATACAATTGATACCGTGATAATTGTGTTGTCTGTTGAATTTGAAGGGCAATTCGATTTTCCAGGCCGGGGATATTATGGTTAAAATATACCGAGTCTTTGATCTAGAGAGAGGAAGGGAGGATGGGATTGCGGGGAAAAGTTATCTGGCCAAGTATATCTGCCAGGTTACTCATTTCACTTTGAAATGTAGAGGTGTCATAATCTCTGAGCCAATAATCACCACGTTCACAACTCAACCAACCAAGACCTGGGTTATTTCCGATGAAAAGCAAGTCAGTGGAATCGTTAATGACCGTTATGACCATAGCAGTGGTTATTTCGTAACGAGGATGTATATATATGACGTTAAATCGAACATATAGCTGACTGATTCAATGAAGGGAGTTATAATCACATTACACATGTTGAGGATTCAGACGTTTAGGAGTTTGAGGAACATTAGATGTGTAACAGATATCTACAAGGGGTTAATAACTGGTCATATCATGTGACCTGAATAAGCGAGCTCAAGCCCACGACGGTGTTTCCGGGGCTTTTCTACAGACCATGAGACTTGTGAATTCAAGTCATGGTCTTTTTACGAGTCTAAAAACAGGGCATCTCACAATGTATGATACCAGATAAGTAGCAGTACTGGATGATAAAAGCACTTCTTACTGCTGATTTCTCTTCGGTAGCTGTCAAATGAGGCAGCAGTCGCTCACTCGCCTCAAATTGAAACGAACTCCTGTTCGTGTATCCGATTGATATGCCACAACACAAGTTTTCCTGATGGAGAGAAGATCTCGACGGCAATACTCTACAACTATTGGCTGTT
The DNA here is from genome assembly GCA_900518995.1 of Yarrowia yakushimensis. Lineage (NCBI taxonomy): Eukaryota > Fungi > Ascomycota > Dipodascomycetes > Dipodascales > Yarrowia > Yarrowia yakushimensis. The sequence continues at coordinate 2,262,024 of ULGW01000004.1, read as the reverse complement.
TACTGAATGTGTTTATGTCGATGATTGTTCCACTTCTCTGACATGCAATTTGACCATTTTCTCGGACCTGTCACATGTGCCCATCTAGTCATAATCACTCCACTCTGCTCGCAAAACTGCCCCATTTATGCCATAGCGTCGAGAAAACTATCGGATATAATAGGTGTCGAATAGAGCATGGATTTTTCCGGAGCAGCAAACAAGGCCCTAGAGAATCTCACCATCTCGTCTCCTATGGTGTCGTGCATTGTGGGATGATCCTGAGACATTGCTAGCGCTCACCCAACCAGAAGAACATACGATACGCTAAGCGATTCCGGAATCCGAATTGGTCAGGCCGAGATTCCAATATATGTTCTCCACGCTAGCCAACCCCAAAGTGATGACGTCATGTACGAGGTGCTTTTCAACCCTATCCCGTCAACGGCAGTGCCGCAGCATCACGTGCACAAGGTGGTTCTGCACGAACCCATGAAATGCACCATGCGCTACTGACAGCTGAGACGTTACACACTGTTCTGAAGCTCACCACCTAATCATACAGTGCACTGTACAGTGCTTTGTCTTTGGGTGGTGGGAAATTTGATACATTGGTCATGTGGGATTAGGATTTTGTCTCTGACTAGATGTTTGGGGCCAAAAAATATCTGTGCAAATAATATCTCATGGAGCAAAGTCCCAATCGGATGAGTCGACTTGACGAGTCACAGACTTGATGGGTTTATTATTTCGGCCTATATATATAGCGCCCGCCCCAGCAACCAGTTCACCTCTGCACCAACACGTGAGTATCGTCGAGGGTTAATCAGTTTGAATTTGAAATTTTCAGGGGTTTCTGCAGATGCACGGAGTGGGACTGCAACAACAGGTACGCTCTTAGGCTAGCCTGCGACGCAGACACTGTACGGTACTTGACTACGTCTCTGGCAGGATAAATCCGAGGAACATGGAGATATGCATTTACAAGCTGAGCAACCAGCAGTCAGCTCAGAATCTGCCCCACTCTTGCTGCAGGCTACCCCACTTCAGCCTTGTGTGTGGGTTTTTTCTTTTGGCATGCCGCATACCTTGCCGCTAATGTGTGGCTCCTTATCAGCCATATGCAACTCAAATAATATCTTCAGCGCGCATACTGACCTAGATATAAGGGCTTGTCCCCAGATAGATTGAGAGACCTTCGCATTCGACCCTGCCATCGAGCCCCCAGCTGCTTCGAGAACTCCTATGATCAACAAAAGACAAAATTGACGGAACCGGAATATCAAAAAACAAAATCGACACATTAGGAAAACCGAAAAACCCGGGGAAAAACGCCAAAAAACGCCAAAAAAAGACCAAACCCCCCCCCCCAACTCACATTGAAATGCATTCCTCCGACGAAGATGAGGTACCCTGTGTGGAACTCGACGACGGAGATTACTTTTCGGGGCAACCATCTCCAACAGTTCCCAAATCTCCACCCAAAACTTTAAAGACCCGACGACGAAAACGAGACCGGTCTGTATCTTCTTCCAAAGGCCCCACACCTGCTCCCCCGATAGCTGCACCCAGTGGTACGGCCAGCAACACCGTGCCTCCAATTTTCCAGTTTCTAGGCTCAATTACTGGCCGAGCTACAGACCTCTACAACTCGTGGACACGACCTGCTGCAGCCAACCAGCCACCCAGGAGGGGTAGTGCAGCTACAAACACAAGTTACATGTCTGCCCTCGATAACAACAACTCGCCACTGATGAGAGATATTATGATGTCGCCGGAGTTGCAACCTCTGCCGTCTCTGCTCAGCGTGCCTGTCAACGCTCCTCCCACTCCACCCGTGGAGGAGTACCAGAAACCCAAGATGCAGACACAAGCACCAACACGACAAAAATCGGTGTCTCGCAAGGGTCCATCACTCCCCAGTGCGGTAAACATTCGACAACAAGTGCTGGAGCAAGCAACACAGTACTCCAACGCCTTTCTGGCGTCGCCCCTACTGCTTGCCGGAGCTGCCGTGGTTGTAGGTCTCGCCATCACTGTGGGCAGACCTTTGCTGGAGATTTACATCCACAAGGGCATCCACTACGTCTTCAACTTCATATTCTACGCCACCGTCACTGCAGGTGTCGCAACTGCTGCAGCCATAGCATGGATGGTCATTCGGTCTAAGCTGACCAAGCCTGCCGTGGAGGTTCCTGCTCCACCCCAAACACCCATTCCAGCAGCTCCGCTGTCTGACACACTGGCTCCGCTACCAGACACAGTCCCAGCAGACCTGTCACGTCGCTCGTCCAAGCGACGCTCTCGACGATCCTCTGCCACCACCTCTGCACCGGCTCAGCTTCCCATGATGTTCCCTTCCTACGGCTACCCTCCGCAGCAACAGTGGGATGAGTACAACTACCCTGGCCGCCCACCCATGAACATGTACATGCCTCCCAGCCCCATGTATCAGCCCCAGCTGTTCCACCCGGTGCCTGTGCGGCCGTTTGAGCCTCCACAGTCGACTACAGCTGTTCCAGTGACTCCCCAGGTTGCTGCGGTTCCGCTGCCGCCCACACCGGGCCATGCACGAACCGAATCCGGCAACGTGGTTGCCATTCCTGAGATTCTACAGCAGCCCAAACAGAAGCCAGTCTACCGGGTCGTACAGCGAAAGGTCGAGAGAGAGCAGGTTCGAGAGGCACGACCTCCTCTACGAGCTCGAGAACTGCCTCCTGTGCCCAGAGAGCTGCCCCAGGTCCCGAAACACCAGGGCCTACCTGCCGTGTTCACTCGGTTCGAGGATGAAAACTCCATGGTCAACTACGCCTCTCCTGTTTCTGAGGTTGACTTGAAGGTTGGAGACCATTCTTTCAAGCCGTACGGCTCGCCTCCCCGGAGGTACCACGGCATGAACGTTTAACGTATCAAAATATTTATTTGCATTGACCCAAGCTGTATTCATGGTCTAGTCTAGCGCACAACATTAACTGTATTGCATATGGTGGAGATTCTCAGGCTTTTGAGACGGACTCGTACCACTGGATTATTGCATGTGCACCACTCCATCTTTTCCGTATTTCATCAAAGCCTGATCCGAATTGACTTGCACGTGCTTTTTCCGAGCAGCATCCGAAACATGTCTCAGGGAGATTACTGGTTTGAATGCACAACCTGGTAGTCGAGAGTGTTGTTGGAGTCACATATTGGCAATTGTACGAAGACGGTACATTTCAATGTCCGTACTGGCAATACATGTCGTGTATTATCGTGTTGTCGCGTACTGCCGATCAATTTCTTTTTTCACACCCCCCCTGTAAATCGATCGGCACGGAACTCTGGCTTGAACCCAGTATTATTACATACTGGCTTCGGGGGTGGGTTTGACTCCACTGGAGGTGAAACCAGAAAAAGCACACCCCATGTCGACACTAGTACGTACTCGTAGTAGATCCATGAATAAATCAGAGTACTTGTAGGGTGGGCTAGAGGTTTTAGGTACGTGAGTGAGCGCGTTAGAGTCTGTCCCGTCTCAAAGTGAGACAAAAGAGCTACCAGTAGTGGCATAAGCAATATGAGCATACAGTTCGCAATTTTTTTGATCAAAGCCAATTGCTTGCAATAATAGCTTCTGTACAGCCATGGTTGGTTGGTGGCTGAATTCCCTGAGACGGTACAGATAATTCTCGTCCCCACTAATGTCTTGTAGCTGATGTATCACTCGTTATTCCATTCAAACCATCGATGAGCTTTGTTGAATAGGCCGCAGTGTCTTACGACACACTCGTGCCAGATACTGCTGTCAAACAGGAACATGTTATCCTTAGTCAATGTATCACTAGAAGCTATCCCACAAAGGTACTACAAGTATTCTATTATAGGGAAATGTATATATTGTGCCCCAGGTCTTGTAAGTCGATCTCTTTGTTGGTGATGCGATTTGGATTTTTTTTTTGATTCTAGGGAAATGCATTAAGCTATATATTACGCAATTGGCATCCCTGACATAATGTCTTGTGTGCGCGTGTGTGTCCTTCCTCCGGTTCTCAACCCTCAGGTTCTCAATCCTCCGTTACTCTGTCAACTGGTGCTCATGCCTCAATCAAATGTATAGGCGATTCCGCTTCTCCATGTCAATCTTGTATCCTGTGACTGCTCGGTCAAACAAGTGAAGGTGTTCTCGTTGCACGGCAAGGAAGTTTCCATTTTGGCCCGTCATTCGGAGTTTTCGCTCAAGTCTCCAGATCGCGTGTGCTAGGTCTCGTAGGTGGTGTTGTAGACCGTGCTCAGCTTCAATGAGTATCCAGTCAGCCATAGCAGGAAGGGGGATTGGAGAATGACTAAGCAGATTAACTCTAGTGCATTCAAACTTTTTCAATTTTTCAAGAAATTTGGGCGTCTGGTGTAGTTGGTTATCACATGCGCTTAGCATGCGCGAGGTCCCCGGTTCGATTCCGGTGTCGTCCATATCTTTTTGCATCCATAGAAATCACTCTGAATCTTTCTGTTTGGAGCTTTCGCAGTTTTGGGTGTTCAATTTTTTAGTCTGATCGACTCCTACAGCTCAGGGTATTTCTTAGTCAGTTCGATTCCTACAGGTCACAGTCTTGTGTTCTATTTTTTGATATATTTTCTTGATAAAATGCTAACGTGTACTCTTTCATACACCACTATCTACAGTCCAAAGGAGCCGAGGTTGACCGCTCCGCAGTCGGAAAACCACTCCTGGAAAGAATCTCCCAAAATCTCCTTGGCCTTCTGGCAAGACGACTGAATGTACGCCTTGGTAGGATAGGTGTGGATGGGGTCCTTCTTCTTGATATCCTGTTGACGCTGAGCATGGGGAGATACGGGCTCATCGGGATCCACCCATTCGGAGACACTGTAGTACACGTTACAGTCTCCCTGCTCGTTCTCAGCCACCTCATCGGTCAGCTCAACCCAGCAGCCCACAATGTCCTTCATATGCTGCTTGACAACAGGATCTCCCGACGAAATGAGAGCCGTGAGACCCAAGGTGGCCAGTTTGCGCTCGTGGGGCTTGCACATGGTCTGGAACTTGGCCAGCCAGGCTGCAATGACTGCAGACCGAACCTCGGGCTCAGGAACAGCCTCCAAGAGGAAGGTGGGGGCCACAATGATCATACGAGCCAGAACTTGCAGCAGGTCTGAAATGGCTGTGGGAGAGGAGTTTTGATCCTTGTCGATAATGTAGTTGACCATGGCCTTGAAAAAGCCAGTCTGAACAGCCAGCTGGATGAGCTGCGTGGAATCCGAGCAGAAGGTCATAAACTCCACACACTGGGCAACTTGCTGCACAACATCGAACGACAAAATGTCCATGTACTTGCCAAAGATGCTCAAAAGAGTGTGACCGTGCTTCTGAACCGTGTAATCTGGTGACAACAGAGCGTAGCCTTCGAGAATCTTGAGAATGAAGTACAGGTTCTCGGTGGATCGGTCTAGAGCGTCAGTGACGGCAGGGAACAGCTGGAAAATGGTGTCGTTGGGCTCAGGAGCATTCTTGACAAGAGCCTCCCACAACAAGAGCGAGTCGTCGTACAAAAAGGCGTGGAAAGGAGACTCTCGGTCCAGAGACACGTTCATCACGGGCATGCCAATGTTGTAGGTCTTGATGGAGTCTCGTCCAAGCGACTGGACCAGAGAAGTCAGTACCTGGACAATTGTGACTCGCAGATACTGCTGCTCTCCAGCCTCCTCCCATAATGCGGGCAGCATCTCGAGCACTGTATCGGCATAAGGAGACACTCGGGCTCCGATTCGATCGGCCACCACAGCCACTGTTCGAAGAAGAACCACCTTGGAGTCAATCTGGGTCACCTCCTTGAGCAGAGCAAACATACGGACAAAAATGTCGCCCACAAAAGGCAAAAAGCCGTCAATTTCGAAGTCCCAGTCGTCCACAGTGAACCGCAGAGCCGCAGTAGCTGTCATTCGAACCACCACATCGTTCAGAGGGTCCTGGGGGTTCAGAAGATGCACCATGAGCTCGTAGGCCTTGATTCTGTTTTCAGGAGAGCACTGAATGGTGATCCACTCACCCAGAACAATGGCCACACGTCGTCGGAGCACCCGGTACTCGGAAGAGCCGTTTGCCAGGCCTTGGGGGATGATAATCTGGGGGAAAATCTGGTCGAAATCGGCTGAATCTTCCTTGGAGATGGCTGCAGAGCCAGTCGCAAAGGCTGCAAGAGCAGCATCCTTGGCCAGGACGTCGGAGGAAGAGGTGCTCTGCTCCAGGTTCTTGAGAACCATGGGAACGACAATCTCCCGGAAGTTGATGGCTAGGTCACCGTACAGCTTTTCACTGCACGCTCTCAGCTGGTACTCCCATGCATTGTTGAGATCCTCATTGGCCCACTCCTCGGGGTTATCGTGCCACTCGACCAGGTCTGCGGGTCGAAGACGCAGGTACCACGTGACCAGCAGTTCGGTAAGATGGTGGACCAGAGCCTCGGAGAAAAACTGCCGCAGCATGTCCACAGCAACCTTGGTCTCCTCCTTGTCCTGCTCGGTCTTGTATGTGAGCAGGTTGGACGCTCCGTTTCGGTAGAGCACGCCAATGAGGTGCTTGATGAGCAGCATTCCCTGGACCACGACCTTTGTCCAGTCCTCCGCAGCCTCCTCAGACGCATCGTCGTCCTGGTGGAACAGCTCCTTCTTGCTCTCAATGAGTTGCAGATACAGCTCTGCAACCTTGAGAGAGTCGGGCATGAGCACAAACGACACCGACTGCCGCTCTCGCAGTGTGTGGTAGAGCTTGCCGACGCCCCGCACGTGCTTCTCGAGTAGCGAGTTGCCGGGGAACCGGTCCGAGTACATTGCCAGAAACTCGGGCAGCTGCACGACGGTCACCTGGAAGAAGCGTCGGCAATCGTCAGACCGGTTAGCCCGCTCGTGCCCCTCGGCAATGAGCCGTCTGGCCAGCTTGAGACACAGATGCGTGATTTCCATCTTGGCGGTGTTGTTCTCGAGGTCTGCCATCCAGGTCTCGGAGTAGTTGGCGTAGAGGTCTGTGACGAGGGCCAGGATTGCTGGGGAAGACTCCAGTAGCGCCTGACGCACCCGTCCGAAACGCGAGATTGAAAAGGCCTTGATCACCTGGTTGAGCACCGTCAGCACATTGTGTTGCTTTGTGTAGTTTTGCGACTCGACTCCCTGATGCAGAGTTTGCAGCAGCTGGTCCATGAGATTGGGCCAATCGCCAGGCACATCCATTCGAGCCAGTCGAGCAATGGCATATGCATTGTGGATCATGAGCTGTCGGTTTGCTTCATCAATGCAACCAAACACCTTGGATCTAATGGCAGTCTTCTCCTGCTCAGACACGGCGTAGGGCGCAGACTTGCGCCAGTGGCGCTCGCTCTCGTTTTTGAAGTAAATCACAGCAATCCATCGCACTTGAATAGGCAGGGACTGGTCGAGGTAGGCGTCCTGGAGAAGAGAAAAGAACCCAGGTACCTGCTCCCAGAGTTTCAGCTGCTGCTGACCCGAGTCCCGGGGGCCTTCCACGCTCTGGTTGCCGGCTGCCTCCAGAGCCTGCAGTAGGTTTTCCGGTGTCAAATCCATGACAGCCTGTGTAGTCGGAGTTGAGTGGTGTGGAACCTGCAAAGTGCTGTGCGTAAAAAAATAAAGCGTGTGTTCGGGTTAAACTTTTCAGGTTGGAAGATAGCAACTTTATAATTGGGGGAGACTGGGGCGTGTATGGGCTGTTGAAAGGATTTATAGAGGATATCTCGGTGTTATTGTTTAACCATCAGAGTGCGAAGCTTTGAATGATATTTTTCCTTCATTTTCTCGCATTTTATCTGGCCTCAGTTTATTTCCCATCTTAAGCTCCCCTGAAATTGAGATGAGAGAGATTCAGACAACACAGCATATTCAAAATCTCCAATCGATTCTCGTTATCACCATAATTCATAATTCATGTCTATAATCTAGCTAATTCCACCGCTTGGACTCATCAATAGCAGCACCCTTCTCAACATAGCCCAGCTCTCGCTTGACCCGCTCAACTGTGTCGGGATCACCCATGTTCTTGGACAGATTGTCGGACAGCTTGATGCACGACTGGCCGTTCAACTGCTGGATCTTAATGACAATGTTAAGCGGAGTGCTCTTCTGTCCATCACTGAGCCGCTTGAAGTCATTCGTGAAGTAGGTACCGACTCCAAAGGCAGCCTTGAGTCCGTTCTCGGCCGCAGCAGCCTTGTACAGGCCACATTTCTCCACGTCCAACGAATCCGAGTACACAATGACCTTGGCCATGGGAGCGTATCCCAGCTTCTTGTAGTGGTCGCCCAGCAGCTTTGTGTACTCCACGGGGTCTCCCGAGTCCTGTCGCACGCCGTTGTAAATGTCTGTGAGCGGCTTGTTAAAGTCAACAAGGAACGACTCCGTTCCAAACGTGTCTGTAAGAGCCACGCCTGCGTTTGCGTCTCCAACAGTCTTGATCCACAGCTCCATGGCTCGCAGATTGGCCCTGGTGTAGTCTCCCGTAGCTGCAGCCACTCCCATCATCCACTCGTGGGCCACCGTTCCAATTGGCTTGAGATTGTACTTCTTAGCCAGGTATACATTGGAGGTGCCCGTGAAGATACCGTCTCCCTGAGCGGTCTTGAGACCCTCCAGAATGCCCGAAATGACGATATCGTGGGTCTTTAGCGACCGTCGACGTCGAGTACCAAACTCGGAAAAGGCACACCCCTTCGCAATGAGCTGCTGGGCCTTGGTGGCAGCCAGCTCACTCTGTCCATCGTAACCCCAGTCCTTGTCCACAAACTTGAAGTAGGCCTCCGAAACGAGCGCCAAAAGAGGAATCTCGTACAGAATCGTGTCCTTCCAGGGCCCATTGACCTCCAGTTCCAGCTGTCCCTCCGAGTTCACAGCCACCTTGACCTGGGAAGCAGGATCAAGTCGACACGTCTTGAGATACTCAAAATACTGAGCGGGGAGGAACCCCACATGGGTTTTAAGGAACTCAATCTCATCCTCAGCAAATCTAAGGCCTCCCAGAGCCGAAATCTCACTCTTGAGCCAAGCAATGGCCTCATCGTTGAGCTGCTTGGACGGCGTTCGATTCTTGAACAGGAACGTAGCCTGGGCCTCAGGAAAGTGCTGCAGGACCGCAGCCTGCATCGTCAACTTGTACAGATCCGTGTCGAGTAGCGAGGTGATTGTCGGCATTGTGGTGGTGATGAAATTGTTATCGTACAAGATACTGACTTCGGATTATCATCCGCATGCCGTCCCAAGATTTAACCGCGCGTAAAAGCTTAATAATCGCATCAGACAAGGTCATGTGACGCGAAACCAGGTAGAACTTGCTCTGCAAGCATTTTATTGACCTCAAACGCATGTCTGGTTGTTTCTATATATAGTAGCTTGCATGGAACATCTCCTACCCCCGCAATTGATACACCCGACACCATGCGGCGCAGTTTTAGTTTGCATGTATCTGCGCAGTCTGATATGACACTTGCTTAGCCGGGGAACTGATTTAATGGATGAATCACGTGCTAAAATTGGAGACGCCTCTTGACGTCACGTGATCCAGACTCTTGACGTGCCTGTCACTCTCGAAACAAGCCCATACGATACGACAATCAGTATATTTATCCAAGGTGAAAAATCACGATGAAGCTCGCGCATTCGGTCAAAGGAAGCTGGAAATTGTACCAGAAGACTGCGTCGGTTTTGCGAGTACGTGGACGACTTTTTTCCGTCATTGGAGAACTGCTCTATCCGTAGAGCTCACTATAGAGTATTCTCCAAATGAGGTTTCCAGAAGATGGTCAAGTGAGAATTCGTGTGGACAATAAGGCTTGGGCTTGTGAATGAACCACAGCCTTCTATAGCTTCTCTGATCCAGGTCTCATTCATTACCAACATTCTCGGATTTCTTCTAGCCCATCTGACCAAGCTTGTATGAGTCTCGGCCGACTCGGGATTCCCAGTCCTGACTAAGCACATCAGAGTTTGAGAGCAAGCAACTGTGATCATGTGGAGCAACATAGCCGTGACAAGGCATGGCTAGAGATGCCCTAGGATATCTGTTCATCCTAGCACAAATCTGCAGCCAATGAACGCACGTTTTTTGGGATTACATAGGGATGCTTGGTTGGGAGTGAGAGAGTGCATGATACAGGGAGGGTCATCTTGAAGGGGTAGATTTTGGGTAGTCTGAGCTGGTTTTTGTTGTTTTTGGAGACCAGAAGATGGTCCAACCAGCTGATTTAGCTGATTTTGGTCTTTGTAACACTTGAATCCGACCCTTATTGGACTTTTTTGAGAGGCAAGATTACATAATTGAGTTTCAACATGTGTGTAATCGAAACCGGACAAGATGATAGGCGGATGGATGTAGCGGCATCAATAAACAGCCGATTGAAATTCTGAGTAGAGAAATCTATTATTTAGAGTCCAATGATGAATTTAAGACAATAAATAAGTCACCCAATACCCATTACTGATGATTCCGATGGCTTCTCAGATACCAACATCACCATGCAGGAATCAACTCTAAATTCTCACCTCCCACTCTTAAGACTCGACTCCGCTCTCTTCTCCACCACACATCACAAATGCTTCGAAACACTGTTCGACTCATGAACCGGGCCCAGCGACCCGCCGTTCGACTCGCTCTCACCCGACAGTTCACACAGCAGGCTCTGCGACCCCAGATCGTCGCCAGTAAACTGCCCAGCCTCCACAGAACAATGTTCATCCAGACGGCGTCCACCCCCAACGAAGACGCCCTCAAGTTCCTTCCCTCGGTCGAGATCCTGCCCGAGGGCCACACCGTCGAATTCACCAGCGGCCGAGAGGCCCATTCGTCGCCACTGGCCAAGAAGCTGTTTGGAGTGGACGGAGTGCGATCGGTCATGTTTGGCTCCGACTTCATCACCGTCGAAAAAGCCCAGGACACGCACTGGAACACCCTCAAGCCCGAGGTCTTCTCCATTCTCACCGAACACATCACCGCTGGAGCCCCCATCGTCATGGAGGGCACCACTGCTGCAGAGGACACTGCTCCTTGTGACGATGATAGCGAGGTCGTCTCCATGATTAAGGAGCTCATCGAGACCCGAATCCGACCTGCCATTCAGGAGGACGGTGGCGACATTGCTTTCCGAGGTTTTGACGAGGACACTGGAATCGTGCACCTCAAGTTGCTGGGTGCTTGCCGATCGTGCGACTCTTCGGCCGTCACTCTCAAGAACGGTATCGAGAGCATGCTCATGCACTACGTCGAGGAGGTGACTGGTGTCGAGCAGTTCCTGGACCCCGAGGAGAAGGTTTCTCTGGAGGAGTTTGAGAAGCTCGAGAAGCGACTGGCTGAGGATAAGGGTGGCGATGTCCCTCCCAGCCTGTAAGTGGACAACCACCACTAGCGGGAGAGTAGGCCGTAGCATTTCACCAGTGCCTACTTCTCCACCACGGCTACTACAGCAACAGATAGATAAGTGTATATAATGATTAATGGACCGGAGTAGTTTAACCAACTGGTACAATGAAACGATTGAACAATGACACTCTCACATGTGATCTCCAGCATCCACATGACTGCTACAGTATCTAAACCAAACAATAAGAGCATGCATATATATAATAAATAAATAACCGGTTCGGTAAAAAGATGCAGGCACTCTAGAAAATTACCATATCCTCTTGCTCACCATGTCAAACCTGCTGACATTCTGCAAATCCACCTCTCTCTTCTTATGCTGTTTCTCCTTTCTTTCCTCCCCGTCACTGTACAGGCCCTTTTGCATATCGTCCGTCAGCTCAATGACCCCCTGTCCTCCTCTTGTTTTTCCAGGCAGGTAATCGTCCTTGATCGACTCCGTTCGCTTCTTGTCCATGTCGTCAAAGGTTCTCTTTTGCCGTCTTCTCTTGCTGTGGCTGTATCTGAGAAGAGTGAGACCCAGACAGAGCTTGAAGATGACCAGCACGGCAAACACCAGCGCAAAGACAAGAATCATCGTCAGCAGATAGGTCACATAATAAATGTCGAATTTCGCCCACACAGGAATAATGTTGGACGAGAAAGACACCAGAGGAGACGTACCATTGTAAAGCGAGCTGAAAAATGTTCTCGTAGCCTGAGCAATTTCAGACACGGACACGTTGTTGACGAACTTTGTGTCCACCTGGGCCAGAGTCTCTCTCAGCTGGGGGCTGACCGTAGGCGTTCCCTTGACAAAACGCGATTCTCCAGACTCAAACAAAATCTGGTAGCTCTGGTAGCACATACGCATGAAGACACAGGCCAGAGCAGTGGTAGGAAGACCCATTCGTCTAGTGATCAACTGGTCGTTAAAGGCATGGTCGTAATAGTCCTGCGTAAGCACATCCAGAAACTTGCGGTACACTCTAGGTCGGAAGTTGTTGAATTTCGCAATGTATGAGTGTTTGAGCCAATCCACAGCGACTTCTGATCCCAGTACCACAAGGGCTGGCCCCAAAAGAGCTCCCAGCCATCGGTTCCAGCCCGACCACGACGACGGAACAAGGCCGGTGTTGGACACCTCGACCACGTTTCGGAGTCCGATGGAAACCAGCAGTACCCACAGCTGGAAGCGCTCGGTGATGTCTGCGCAGGTGAGCTGGAAGAGAGACTCGCGTTCAAACCGCTTGAAAACGGTTGATTTGACCTCGTTGAACTGGTTAGACAGCAGCAGGGTCAACAGCGCGTTGGAGTAGGAGTTGACGGCCACATTGAGTGTCACAATCTGGTACAACAGCACCCCTGAATGCACGGCAGAGTAGGCCATGTACAGACCCATATATGTTGCCAATCGCCTGTAATTGTTAAGTGTGCCTGCTGAAAATAGTGACTCCAGCACGTCAAGGCCCCAGGCAGCACACAGCTTGTCTGTGATTTCCAGCACGTTGAACATGACATAGAGCTTCATGGCGTTCTGGCCTCGAATGTTGTGATACAGCTTGGACGTATCAATGAGCAACAGAAAGGTCATTGTGGAAAAGACAACAACGGCCTTGATGATGTCACTCATGTTGGTCATGGTCATGTGGCGTGTGCTTTTGCGTTTGATGATCCCCCAGACCACCGAGGCCACTTTGAGGGGCATGATTGTGACTGTGTAGAGGAACGAGTCGAGACACGTCAGAAATCCAAAGACCATGATCATCTCCAGATTCAGAGGGACCTTGATGAGCGACAGCAGGTGTTCATTTTTCTCCTCCGTGTACGGTTGTTCGCCCTGAAGATGCACTTGTAGGTAGTCCCACAGAGTCCGTGGAACTGCGGCCTTTTCTGGCCGTTCAAAGTCGTCAAAGTCGGAAAGCGACAGCCGTGGGCGCGACGGAGATGATATCGAACGCCGTGGCCGTGTTCGATCGCTTTTGGCGGATATATTTGTTCTCCTTCGCATGTTTGGAGTAAGGTGGAAGATGAGGTGATAAATAGACTTTCATGTTGTTGAATTGCAAAAGTCAACAACTTGATGTTGTGATGGTGTAGCAAAGACCTGTAATGATTGTGTTGGTTGAAGGCCAGCGTAGGAGCACCTATATTTTTCAATTTTTTCCTCCTATCAAGAATTGATCTTGTATGTGAAAACTTGTGGCACATTCAATTAAAATTAATTTTTATGTATTAATAAGTGTTAATGATGGAATATTCGCCTCTACAACCTGCTACAGGTGTCCGATTGGAAGTCTGAAAAATCCATTCGATTTTTCTGACTCTTATACTTCGCTCTGACGCTTCATATTCTCGTCAAACTCCCCATTTAGGCCACCAGTAGTTGCCCCTGTTGTATTAGTTCACAGGGCTGCATGCAGGTCACGCCCGACTCTGGAGCTCATTTAAACTCAGCATCTTGACCATCAAGCGACAGCAAGACCATTTGAGCGCGACGAAAAGAAATTGTGAAAAATCGGAAAAATCTCCAAAAAACACAAACCCGCTAAGATACGAATCCACGACAAATTTTAAACAGGCTCAATTATTTCTAGCCCCGCCATCTGCCCATCTGAACGACAAATCACTGCACCTCCACCTGTCATTATGCTCCACCTGCGCGAGGAAATTGAAAAGCTGCGAACGCGGTTTGGAAACACGGGAAATGCAGCCCCCAGTCTCCAGCTGTCTGCTCTCATCACTATCGCCGTGATCGAGGCTCTATCGGCAAAAAAAACAGACATCCACACCTTCAAGTACGCGTCTCGATATCTCACACCCGAGGTGTACGAGGAGCTGGTAGGAGAACGCACCTACGAACACATTTGTGGGTACCCACCCTGTGGACTCATGCCCAAATCTGCTTCAGGCAAAAACAAGATTCTTGGCACTCTGGCCCAGAACCAAAAGTTTGACGTTCCCTGGGCGTATCTGAGAACCTTTTGCAGCAAGCAGCACTACCAGGCCAGCCAGTTTTACCGAGCGCAGTTGTCTGCAGATCCCCTGGACATTCGAGGTGGCATCTGGGGCGATTATGGCTCGTGCAAGCACTACGAGGGAAGCATCATTTTGCTGGAGGATCTGACTTCGGACGCTCAGCAGGGCAAATCCATGGCCGAGATTGTGGAGGGATTCACTCAAATGTCGCTCAAGGACTCCGAACTCGCCAAGATGAACATTCCTGCCAACGGGGACGAGATTACGAGGCTGGGCAAAGAGATTCAGGAAATCTCGCTGCGAGAGCGAGATGACGATGAGAATGACATTGACCCGGACTACGAGGCGTTGGAGGACATGAGCAATAAGGATAAGGCTAGTGCCATTGAGGGCTACAAGCCCAAGATTCAGTGGAGGTAGAATCCTGAGGAATCAATGTGACAGAAAGTGAAGACTAAATCGAGTCGCCTTTATCTGACAGATAGATTCAGTCTCGTGTATTCAAACCATCTGTTCATATTTTCCAATGGTACTCCACGAAATGCTCCACAGATCCAGTCTCGACATTCTCGTGAAAGCGACACCAGAACGCCCTCTTGAGATGTCAGTCCCCAGGATGCATGTCTTGACATGATATTCGAAGGTTCGTACCAGAGATTCACAGTACTGTGGTATACTGTGCTGTGCTCATGAGGTTGTGATCTCTCAAGCATGAAAGGCACCGGAACGCAGTAATAACTCCCTCTCGCCTCCTATTTATACGCCCCAGCTGATTATAGTAATGTATATTATGATGACACGTAAAAAAAAGTGCCAGGAACTTCAGATCTGACGAACGGATTATCTACGCTAAATCACCACAGCACTTGTACATTGGTGTCTACGTTCAGCCTTGACAATAGCCACCACCCTTTAACACAGCTCACTACGTACCCTTCACTGGATCCATAAAAATACTTTCAAAGAGGATACTATACCATATTGTAGTCATCGATCTTGTGATTCTAGATATCAACGTTTCGCCTATCTATAACATCTACACGGCGTCAACCAAATGATTTTCTGAATGGACTTATCCTGTTGGACTAGACTGAAGTAGGAGAATAGATGATAGATGTTGTAGTTGAATCGTGTACCTTGTACTATACAAGCACAGCTGATGTCAGAGATATATGGCTCAATCTGCCCACTATACCGATACAATGATCCATGAAACAATGCATTACATTGACAGGCCTGGACAACGTAGAATAGAACGCGAGGAAAAATAGAATAAGCAGGCTTGCCACTTTTTGTCCAGTCATTTAAACATTCCATCAGAATATATCACATTTGGCCCCTATTCCATCCTCTTGTTTCATTGTCGCTTGTTCTATGATCTTGGAACTGCACTGAAAAGTGTCCCAGAATAAAGCAGCACCAAATCCACGTAATACATCGAAAACACGCCCAAAAAGAATCTACATCCTGCTAAGACACATTTCGACAATACAAGGTGACACCCAGACCCCTAGGGCCCTTGGTGGCGAATTTTCTTTTTTTTGATTCTAGGGAAATGCATTAACATTTCGCTGACTAAGCAATAATAACAGTGCCCAAAACAATTTTTCAAATTTTTCTGTTAGGGATCAGCTCCACTTACTAAGCACTTACTAAGCACGCTGATTAGTCATCGATTAGTCATCGATCGACGTCCCCTTGGGACGTCTGGAGTGAGACACGGAGTTGCTCCTTTGAGACTAAATCTCCGATATTGGCATGGCACTGAACTCTATAATGAGTCACTCTGTCAGTGATAAGGACACCATAAATACCCCCATATTCCATGTAATCTAATGTATCTACTTTCCCATATTCACAAGTGACCGTACCTTCGGTACGGCCACCGCGGAGCTACGACAACCGTCATAGTCTCCGGGCCTGGGTTCTAACATTTTCATGTAAGAATAATCTCTTAGGTTGATGAGTAAGCTAGACTTTGCCAATGATACTGAATAACTTGATGTATTAAGACACTCGATGGTGCCCTATTTATAATAATAACACAATGGTGGCAAACCGATGCCCAAGGCAAACCGGTGGCAAATATGCGACCCGATTCGGGGTGGCAATGCCGATCGCCGGTGGCAATGGTCAGATGACCTGGTCAGCTGACATTCCACAAAGGAGACGAAGATTCTGGAAGAAACCCTTACATTCTCCCTCCCTTAAGAGTCGTCCTCGACTCTATCGGAAATAGTTGGGACATAAGTGTCCTTGCCAATGAAAGTGTCCCAAGCTTCTAACAACGCTTTCTTAAGAGACGGTTCCATTTTGGCAAAGGTCTTTGACGAGACCATAGTCGTGATAGTGGGATCACAATCTTCCCATATCAAGTGATAAGTTCCAAGCTCTGGATTTGTGCCTACAATGGCAACAGCTTCATTGAGTCTTCGCAACTGGTCATCTTCCGTTCGAGGTGGAAGGCGGCGATAGTACTCACGAGAGTAGTATGGTTTAAACCATTTGACGTTGAACACTCTCTCGTCCTTGTTCATCGAGGATAGATCGACCTCGAAAACATTGTTCTTGCCGGCGGGCTTGCCGACAATCATAAAAGGTCCGAAATAGACATTGTACATCTTCGAGTAGGCAGCTTTCTGAAAATAAGCGTCGCGATGGATGAGAACTCGTTGTCCAATCTTGTACTCGAAATGTCTTCGGGATTTGTTTGCTGTTTCTTCTTGTTGTCGTTGGGCATCAGCCATGTTGTCTTTGATCTGGTGTAAAATCGCATTCATACGGGTGGTTTGATCAACAGCTGCTTGATTCTCCTTGAGTCGCCAGACAGAATTGAATGAGGGACTGTTGGGTTGGTAACCAACATCAGCTTCGAAAGGAGACATTCCAATAGAAACCTGATAAGCACTGTTGTAAGCGAACTCGACAATCGGTAAGAGTTCACTCCACTTGAATGGATGAGTGACCATGTATGAACGGAGAAGTTGAGCGAGAATTCGGTTGATTCGCTCTGTCTGTCCATCGGTCTCCGGATGGTTAGCTGTAGAGAAATTCAGCTTCGTACCAAGACGGTGATGTAGCGTGAGCCAGAAACCACTCATGAAACGAACATCTCGATCTGACACAATGGACTTAGGTAAGCCATGCTGACGATAAACGTGATCGATGTATTGATAAGCAGCTCCCTTGGCTGTAAGAGTTTTAGCCACAGGAATGAAATGTGCTCGTTTCGTAAGGCGGTCGACAATAACCATGATTGCGTCGTATCTGCCGTGTGATCGGGTAAAACCGGAAATGAAGTCCATAGAAACCGACTCCCATTGTCGATTCGGAATAGGCAGGGGACGATGAAGTCCTTGGATGGCCTGCGTAGAGGACTTGACAGTCTGACACGTGTGACAGGAGGCCACATAACGCTTGATCATGTAAATCATTCGTCGCCAGTAGAACGTTTTGGCGATCGACTCGTAGGTTTTTAGAAAACCGAAATGACCAGCAGACGGTTGGTCATGAGATTCCTTCATAATGCGGTATTGCAGTGGACCGCGAGGAATGCAAAGACGCCACTCTTCCCCCCCTAGAACGGCAGCGTAATAAAGTAGCTTGTCGTTCGAAACTTGAAAATGGCGGATAAAAACACGCATCTTCTTGGGCACCGTGAGATTCTTTGTCAAAATTTCATAAATCTCACTCAGGTGTTCATCTTGCTCATACCCAGTAATACACTCTTTGACAAAATCCAAATCTGGCTGAAGTGTGGCAGCGACTCGATTGACTGAGAGTCGGGGCACAGAAGAATCTTCAGTGAGACGGGAGAGTGCATCGGCAGCGCCGTTGTCTTTTCCGGGGGCGTACTTGACAGTGAAGTCATAGTCGGCGAGAAAATCGAGCCAACGAGCCAAACGTCCGGAAGGCGGGTGAGTCTGTGACTGGAGGTAGGAAAGTGATTGGTGGTCAGTCTTAATCGTGAAGTGGTTACCCAACAGGTAATGACGCCACTTCCGAAGGGCGTGGATAATAGCTTTGAACTCCTTCTCTCGAACAGGATAGTTCAATTCCGCACCATGGAGTTTCGAGGACTCATAGGCAACAGGGCGGAATACTCCACTCTCATCTTGTTGTTCTAGCACGCCACCGACGGCATAATCGCACGCGTCGGTTAAAACTTGAAATGCGCCAGTTCGGGTAGGGACACGAAGCACCGGATAAGAAATCAAAAGGTGTTGCAATTTCTCAAACGAGGTTTGACAATCGTCTGACCATGAGAAAGTCACCTTCTTGCTGCAGAGGGCAGACAAGGGTAAAGCAACACGTGCAAAATCCTGAATAAAACGTCGGTAATACCCAGCGAGACCAAGGAAAGCCATAACGTCTTTGGTAGACTTGGGGACAGGCCAATCCTTAACAACTTGAATTTTCTCGGGGTTTGGTGCGATACCATGGGCGGAAACCACATGGCCCAAAAAGTCCATTTCTGACTTGTAAAAATCGCACTTCGATCTCTTGGCGTAAAACTTGTGTCGCCGAAGAGCCGGCAGGACTTGGTTGAGGTGGTGATCGTGTGTCTTGCGGTCGGGACTGTAAATGATGATATCGTCCAGATAAACGCAAACAAACTTGTTCAAAAAGGGGCGTAAGGCGTGATTCATAAGGCGCTGGAAGGTGGCAGGAGCATTGCAAAGGCCGAAAGGCTTGACGAGGTACTCATAATGACCTGATCTGGTCCGAAAAGCTGTCTTGGGAACATCAGACGGTTTGATACGAACCTGATGATAATCTGAATGAAGATCCAGCTTGGAGAAAATCTGAGCACCCTCGATCTCATCGAGAATGTCGTCAATGCGGGGCAATGGAAATCTGTCCTTGACGGTAAGCTCATTGAGTGCACGATAATCTGTACACATTCGCATACTGCCATCCTTCTTCTTGACAAAAAGGATAGGTGCGCCGTAAGGTGACTGTGAGGGCCGGATAGTGCCTTGGTCCAACATCTTGGCAATCTGTCGCTCCATCTCGTCGTTCTCATGACGAGAGAGTCTGTAGGGAGCGCGAAAAGGTGGTTTGGAATCCGGTTTCACCTCAATGCCATGCTCAATATCCCGAGCAGGCGGAAGACTGTTAGGGAGATCATCCACAATAACGTCTTGAAATGTCTGGTGTAACTGAGTGACAGAAGGTGTGTAGGCCGCAGGAACTGGCTCTACCTCAGTTAGGTACACCGCAAAAAATTCGTGACTATCGGGTCGTTTCAGCAGCCGATTAGTCTCTCTCAGTTGCATACTAGCAATCGAAATCTGGGAACCGCCCAGGCTAGTAGCAGGCTCAACGCTATCAGCGGAGCAATCGTCGGGCTCAACGCGGGAGGCGGAGCAATCATCGGGCTCAACGCGGGAGGCGGAGCAAACATCGGGCTCAACGCTGGAAGCGGAGCAATCATCCATAGACATGGGAACAGAAGCAGGCTCAACCCGACCTGGGAAATGAGTCGCAGAAACAGGGGCAGGCTCAGTCCTATCCGGGACATGAGTCGCAGAAACAATCGATTCACGGACTGGTGAGAATGTTCTCGACGGCCAGTCGGTGCAGTGTCCATACTGCACAAGAAAAGGCATACCGAGCAGTAACTCATGGTCGGTCATACCTGGAAGTTCAAAGGCCTCAACTTCATGCGAGAAGCAGCCAAACTTGAAAGAGAACTTCACAACGTTGGAAATAATTTCATGATTGTGAAACGAGAAAACAGAGGCGGGAGGACGAGGAACTCGAGTCAGTCCCAGCCTGTCAATCAGTGCTGTAGAAACAAAAGTAGCACTAGCACCACCATCGAGAGTAGCGACGAACGGTTGGTCGCCATGGCGCGCTGTAAACGTAATCGGAGGAATGTTACCTCCTGACTTAGACACGGACTTCGTGTCAACAGATGCAAGCGTCAGTGCATAGTTGTTGTACTGCACTGTAGCTGCCTGATCACCGGGTACCTCAGCAAACGCCGGCTGATCCAAATTCGAGGCGATAGGATTCGCCTGAAGTCGGTTCCCATGACTTGACGAGCACTCATTAGCGTAGTGTCCGAGCTGTTTGCACTTGTGACACTTGACGTGCGACTTATCCTTTCCGGATCTGTCAAGCCGATTGACCTCCATCGGACCCGGTCCGTATGGCTCAGCTGTCGGGGAACGTTTATCCTTGTTCCTTCCTTCACGATGATTTCGCGACGAGGAATTGTTGTTGAACAGTTTTCGTGGATTCTCGAAGATGCTTGTTCAGATTCTCCACAGTTCGTGCGAGATTCCAAGCATCATTAAATGTCTGAGGGCTCTGAAGAGTAACACCAGCCTTGAGGTCATCTCGAAGGGAATTGATGTAGACATGAAGAGCGAACTCAGGACCGATCGATCCTTCCGGGAGAGCATGATAGATCTCTTTGAACCGTGTGGCATGGTGATCAGCCGACTCGGTTTTCCCTTGCTGGAAGTTCGTCAATTTTTGAACCAAATTGTTGTTTCTGGTTCGTGGATACCATTGCTCTCTGAAGGCGGCGAGAAAGTTCTCCCACGTGCAGAACTGATAGTTAGCTCGCAATGGTCTCCACCAGGTCAACGCAGCCTTTCTCATTCGGGAGCCGGCGAGCAAACCTCGGGCTCGATCAGGAACAAAGAAAGTCTCGAATATGACATCGATAGCGTTGATCCATTCCTCAGCTTCTTTGGGATTCGATCCTTCGAAGAATGGAATAGAGTTGAGTTGGCAATTTTTGGTCAATTTGCTCAACCGTTCAATTTGTTCAGGGGTTGGGCTGTTTCCGGGGAGCGGAAACCCATCGTTCTCATAGGCATTGTGAACGCCTGTCTGTCCGCCGGGACCAACATGATGTCCGGGTGGAGCTTGAGAAGTTGCAAAAGGTACATGCCCAGCTGGCTGTCCGTAACCAGGGTTCTGGTACTGGTTCTGATTCTGTGCTCGCGACTGAGACGCAGCCGGCGCAGCACCAATGTGTAATTCCTCCATATCGTTATTGAGATTCTGGACGGAATATTGATCGCTCTGCATTTCTGGGAACTGCTCGCTAAACGTGCGACGTCCCTGGAGTTGCTCTCGTTCAACTCTCTCTGCTGCAGAGGTGGTAGACACCATTTCAACATCCATGTTGACTGGTAGTAAAAAGCGGTTGTAATAATATGCGGAAGCGCTGTTTTTTGTCGGATCTGGTAACTCTTTGTGCCGCTACCAAATGTAAGAATAATCTCTTAGGTTGATGAGTAAGCTAGACTTTGCCAATGATACTGAATAACTTGATGTATTAAGACACTCGATGGTGCCCTATTTATAATAATAACACAATGGTGGCAAACCGGTGCCCAAGGCAAACCGGTGGCAAATATGCGACCCGATTCGGGGTGGCAATGCCGATCGCCGGTGGCAATGGTCAGATGACCTGGTCAGCTGACATTCCACAAAGGAGACGAAGATTCTGGAAGAAACCCTTACATTTCAAGAAATTTCCGATATAGTGTAGGGGCTATCACATCACGCTCTCATGTTGAGAACCGTGGAGACCGGGGTTCGATTCCCCGTATCGGAGTCTTGGTTACGGCCATATCCTGGTGAAAATACGGCTTCCCGTCCGATCAGCCATAGTCAAGCACCAGAGAGCCTAGTTAGTATTGTAGTGGGAGACCATACGAGAATCCTGGGTGCTGTAATCTTTTTCCTCCCGGAGCGTAGCCCTGGGGGTATCTGTTTTTGTACTTGTAGGAGGTTTGAACATTCCCTGAAGATTCGTTCCTGTTCCTGAAACTTTGAGTTTTGGTTTTGGTGGATGCCTTGATGATTAGTGTACGACTCTCCTTGCTGGGTTCCTGCTATCAGCACAAATCTAGTCATCGTATTACCACCTGGACGTATCCTGTGTCATACAGTATTTTTGCAGTCTTACAATTCTTGTTCTGTGGTATGACCGAAGATACTTGTTGACTTAAAAACACATTTCATCTTCGAGATTATGCTTATATCATGATTTTCAGGAGGGGAAGTAATACAATGGAGAGCTCAGATCTACATTTTTCTTCTTCAGTAACACCAGCATTGGCACTGACAGATAGAATCGAGTTTTTCCCACTCATTGTGTAATACGAATCAGCAATTTGGAGTTCGTACCACCAGTAGAGCTCCGTACAAACGGTGAGAAGCGAGGTCGGAGATGACGGAGATGACGGAGAAAAAAAGGTGTAGGAGAGCTATTGCTCACTCGAATCAAAAGACCAAAACTACTAATAACTACAAGTACAGAGTTTGAAATAAGGAATGTCTTAGCTATAGCTAGAAAGCGCGCGGTCTCAAGACTTAAAGAGAGCCAGAAACGGGCTGGATGTTAGACTCAGAGGTGTAGACGGCCTGGGCAATACCAATCTTCTTCTCGTCAATGTCGTAGACAACGTAGGCAGCTCGGAGGAAGGTGTCTCCGAAGAGGACGTAGCCGTCAGTGGTGGCAGCAGACTGGATGGCAAAGACACACTGGGTCTGGGAGCTGTCTCCGAGCAGGGTGGAAAGAGGGAGGACAATCTGGGAAGAAGGCACCACGATTTCCTTGCCAGCAAAGGAGTAGGTGACGGGAACGTTGGAGTTACAGTCAATAATGGGCAGACCGGTGTTCTGCTCGGTTCCCTCGAAGTTGAGGTCCTGGGAAATGGCCTGGAAGGCGTCATCGGGGATGTAGGTGAAGGAGGTTCCGGAGTCGAGCACGGCGTTTCCGGAAGATCCGTAGGACTGTCCGTTGATGGAGATTCCGGAGTAGGCGACCTGGAAGGAGGCAGAGTCGGTCAGGGGGAGCACGGCCAGGTTACCCTCGTACTTGGCAGTGTCGACACCTCCAAAGAGGAGGTTTCCGGAAGTGGAGGTGAGGCTGTCAAGGTAGAGGGAGTAGACAGCCCGATCAACGAAACCCTCGCTCTTGAGCTTGAGAGGGAAGTTGAGGTAGGGGGTGGAGGTAGACTCGGAGCCCTGCAGGGAGATACCCAGAACACCCTCTCCTCCGCCAGCGGAGGAAGCAGTGGCAAACTGGAAGCCTGTGAGGGTGACACCTCCCAGCTGGATGTTGTCCTGACCCCAGTCTCCGACAGAGCTACCAGAAACGTACTGGATGGAGAAGTCGCTGTTCAGGTACTTGTAGGTGGAGGACTTGGCGGAGTTGAAGGTTCCGGTGAAGGTACAGGCTCCGTTCTCGCAGTCCTGGGTGTCGTTGGAGGCGTACACCCAGAGATCGGAAGATCCGGTGTCCAGCAGGACGTTAAAGTCCTGAGCAGGAGTTCCCAGCTTCAGGGCAACGGAGTACCAGTACTGCTGGTTGGTGATGGTGACCTCAGGAGTGGAAACGGCCGACACAACCTGGGGTCGAGACTGCTCGTGGTGAGAGTGTCGAGTCACGGGGAACTGGACCACCTTGGAAGAAGAAGAGTGTCCGTGTCGAGCAGGAGCAGCAGCTGCAATGGCAGACAGCAGAGAGACGATGAGGGTGTTGGAGAGAAGCATGTTTAGCTTGAAGGTGAGTATCAAGAGACTTGAGGGAAGAGGCTGATGAGGAATGAATCTCTGTCGAATTCGAGCTCTACTTATACCCCAAAATCCCTGGGGCTTACATTCTCGCCTACCCCCACGATGACCTCATTTCGCCATCCCGCACGGCACTTCTCTCCACCGATCAGGTACCATGCAGGTTCGAGCGCACAAAGGCCAGATCCAAGCAGGCCACTGCAGGTGGAGGAACGGCACCTGACGTCTGGGAACACGAGACCTGGATGGATGGGTATTCGAGGTTCATTTGCTCATTAAGGGGCCTATTCACTGCCATTGTCGCCGAGCAAAAGATCACTGATATCACCAACTTTCTTGAAACTAAACCACCCTTCGTGTTGGTCCATGCGCCAAGTAAGCCTGTGCATCGTGATCGTCTGAGATGCACAATGACTGGTGGGACCTCCTGCACGATGTGAGACATCGAGGGGTGGATTGTAGCTGTATTCTTGTCTCATGCCTAAAATGAACCCCCTCAATACGAGCACCACGTGTCCTAGTTGTCTAGCGATAAAAATGATTCACGGTAAATGCTCATTGTAAAGGGAATTGAACCCGTTATGGCCCCTATACTTACGAGCCAATCACTTATCGGCCGCTATCTGACGCACAACTGTGGTGACAAAGTTTGAGTCCATAACAAAGCACGCGGCAAGCTCTAGGAACAAGCCGAATCGTGTTTCAGACATTCATCTTATCAGACACCAAACGGTGCCGCTCGCAGTTGCATTCCCCACTCATTGGCTACCCGCTTACAATCCCCCCTCTCCCCTTGAACGGCATCAAGGGTGATCTGATCGAGATAGACTTTGCCTCTGCGCCGTTGGTCCCGCTTGGCGATGACTTGGCGCGATGACTTGGCGATCGCTTGGCGGATAATTTAAGAGTTTGTCCTATAGAGGTGTAATATTCTGGAAACGTTTCTCTCGAGTACCGTCGTGTATGCCCCCCACTGCACCAAGTGACTCAGTACTTCGCTCTGACCTTCTCTCATTCCTCGGCACCGGCATCGCACTCAGATGCATGCCGGTGAAACCAATATTGGAGCCGTCCAATATCACCGCTGGATAAGGAGTAAACAGAACCTTCTATATTACCTTTCGAGGCAGGTTTGATTTTGGGGGAATATTGGGTGGAATGTGGAGAAAATCGCAAATAAATTCGAAAAAATCGGAAAAATTGATAGATTGAATATTGATGTTGTACTCGTGTAATTGAGCTACCCTGGATCATAGCTCTCTTCTCAGACTGGCTACCACCAACCACTCGAACATTTCCAAACGAGACATTGCATCTCCACCCTCATACCATCTTAATCCAGAGCCGTGCTACAAGACAAAGACGGCCCGGATCGAGGATATCAAGGTCAAATACCAGCCCACTATGTTTCAAGTCATTAAACCCAATGGCTCACGAGTAGACGGCTCGGAATGTTCCTTGTTGGGGACTTGAGTGGGTCCGAATGTGTTTCAAGGGTACCCTAGAGACGACTTACAGACTTCTGAGATCATAGCTCTCTGCATTCCTTGTTCATCCTTTCAATCCTGTAACAGTACTGCTCAAGTGGCTTGCGTTTGAAACTGCAATGTTGGACCGTCTGACGGTTCTCTCCAGTACAGGAGCTGCATTCATCTGCACAGTATTGAAGCAGTGCAAGGCAGAATTGATGGTGAGGTAGCTCCTGAGTGGCCCAACCTGCAGTCGGGTGTATTTACAGTCAACATCTACTTAATGGAGTAGACCATTGTTTGGGGGGAAAAATCTGACCTACGTGAATCTTGACACCTTGGTGAACAACAGAGAGAATTGACGAGGTTGTGGGAAAATCCCATTTTGTACAACTACTTGGAGATCTTTTCGGTAATTTTTTCCGTCTCAACGGCGATCGCTCGTATTTAAAAGTTAAGTATAAAGTTTATTTAAGGCTATGATATTCGAGATGATCTTGGTACTCGTACTGGCCAAGAGACTAGAACCAGAGCAGCATGGCCGAAAAGACCGCAATGAGAGCCATGTACACCACGGGATATCGCGGTTCATACGCCACATTTGCCAGGGTAGGGGACAGAGACGGTTTGGTGAGGTTTCCAGATTCACCAGAGGAAGCAGCAGAGGAAGGAGCTGGTGTCAGCGAAGAAATAGGGGAAAGAGAAGCTGTGGGTCTGACAGTGGAAGACTTGTTTGAAGCAACAGTGGTACCCTCGATAGAGCGGTTGAAACATCTGCCCTCTTTGATCAGTGTCTGTCTATCTAATCTGGTATTGTTTCCTGAGACGACAAACTCATGAGTCAGATGAGAGCAGTTATGGACTGTGATAGAAGACCATCCGCAGGTTCCGTTCACAATATGAGCAATCCAGTCGTAGTTGTTTCCATCTGGGATGTCAACTCCATCGTAGTGTCCAGCAGCTCCGTTGACAATGTACCAAGGTGCAGAAGGGTTGTTCAGGCCGTTAGGATCGACCTTTCCATACGCGACGGGGTGGTTTCGTTCGTAGAAGTGAATGTGGCCCATGAGAACAAGGTCGACGTTTCCATTGACAAACACACTCTCAAAAGCATCCTGACAGGTTGAGCATGGAGAAGAGTCAACGTACCAAGGTCTATGACCCGAAACCACCACCCAAGGGGTCTTTTGTCGGTCCACCTTTGCCAAATCGTTCTTCAACCACTCAAGTTGCTCTCCGGGGAACCCAAAGTCGCTAGATCGCATTCCCTTGAGATCAGGCGCCTTTTGAAAGTCAGTCTCAGTGTTGATTGATACGTAATGCACAAGGCCGTACTCGAAAGAGTACCACATGGGTCCCACTCCTCCAGACTCCGTAGATGGCATTCTGAAATGGTTCACCAGCCCAGTGAAATTGGTCTGGCCCTCGAAACAGATATCTGCAGTGTAGGTGATGTTGTTCTTCTTGTCGCTAGTTCCACCGTTGTCGCAGTTGGCCTCGTGGTTACCGGGAGACACCATGTACTGTTTGTAGGCCGTCAGATCCGCCATTTGTTGGTAATAAGTGTTGAGCATTGCTTCGTATACCTCTTGACCTTGAGCAATAGTAGTGTTAGGAAGATAACCCTGGATTTCCTCCTTGAGCCAGTAATCGGCGTAGGCCAAGTCTCCAGGGTGCAAGATGAATTCGTAGTTGTCAAAGTTGTCGAGCAGAGAATCAATGGTGGTGTTCTCTCCGGGTTTCAGAGCTCCTGCAGCACCCTTTCCAACCTTGGTACTCAATCCATACTCTCCCAGGACTCCGAGATCAATGACTGCGGCAAAGGTGAACTCCTTGTTGGTTCCAGCAGGGAGAGCAGTCTTGAAATTGAACACCTTGGAGTTGCCCACCTGGTAATAGTAGACAGTATCGGGCTTGAGACCCTCCAGAATCACGTGATGGTTCCAAGTGGTAGATGTGGGGTACGTGTTGGAGGTTCCAGATACGGAAAGACTCATGTTATCGGGATCAAGACCATATCTAAGAAGAGGAGCCTCAGATAACTTTCCATACGTGTTCCAGGACACAGCGGCAGACGTTCCTGTTTCGACACCTGCAAATGCGACTCGGAATTGGACGGGTTCAAGAATGTCAGCAGGAACGGGGTTTTCGACCTTTGGAAGAGCACAAGCCCCCAGAACGAGCAGAAAAGCTGTGACTGGGAATTTCATGGTAGAGCGAGTGAAGAAGATTGATTTTCCGTCAGTGGTCGATTTTTTTTCAGCCAGCGGTCGCTACAGTCAGTCAGTCCATTGTATATATACCCTACTAGACAAGCTTGACAACTAATCTCACCGTTATACCACATAGTTCATACTTTGCTCGTATCCGCAAGCTTGGCAGGCAATATGGCTCTATAAATGGCATAAATGACCAATTTATGCAGTATGATTGGTTGATCGTCATTTAGTCTGGCTGACATCTGAAACCAAGACTCCACGTGGGTTCAGGGGTCAACTTAAATGTGGTTAGGGAAACAAAAATCTGACGACTGCGGTGACGTAGGATCTCTCGATTAAGAGCTCTTGCAACTCTCCAGCTCCTTTGGGCTCTTTTTTTTCTGCTCTTTTATTTTGCCAAGAGAAATCCATCCCGAATATGCAGATGATGCGCCAGCATGCAGGGGTTGATACTAACTATTGTCGACAAGTGCTTGAAAACTACCAGCGCAATCTCGCAAATGGCTCAAATAAGTGTAATACATTGCCCATAGTCGATTTAAAAGCTGAGAAGCAATTTTGAGACGCATATTGATTCTGCACAGCCCATGAGATACCATTTCTTCACTCACATTTTAAGTTAAGCTTGACGCTGAGTGGACCCACTATGCATAA
This sequence comes from Yarrowia yakushimensis, assembly GCA_900518995.1. Classification (NCBI taxonomy): domain Eukaryota; kingdom Fungi; phylum Ascomycota; class Dipodascomycetes; order Dipodascales; genus Yarrowia; species Yarrowia yakushimensis. The sequence continues at coordinate 2,233,786 of ULGW01000004.1, read as the reverse complement.
CAGCCGTAACCATGTCAAAATATCGCTGGACGAGGTTCACCAATCAAAGTCTCTATCCGCAGCACAAACAGGGCTCCAAATCGGTAATCATTAGTCCTATAACCCATTTGGGTTGTCATTGTCACTCATCGGGTATGACATTCTTACAACCAAAAGACCTCTAATTGAATGACCCCAGTTTGATCTTTTATACTAAATAATAATTTGTATAGAGCCACTAATAAGGTGGGATTTCTAGCATCTTTCCATGTGTCGTAAGCACCAGTCGTACAACGTACTCGTTCACCCGTCGTAGATTGCAACTCGGTGTTGAAGAGGATATTGAGAGACTGGAGGAATAGAATTCAACATGTTTCAAATATATACTTAAAAAGGCAGGTTATTGACCTTTAATGGGAACTTACGACCCCGGACTCCGTGCTCGTTTCGGTCGGCTCAGGTCCCAGGTTTGGTTACCCTTGTTCTCATACATAGGCATAATCAAATAAAGAATGTAAGTCGAAATCTCGACGGGGGTTGTATTTCACTAGAATAAAAAAATAGAGAGAAACACAGCTGTAGGCCATTCTGGTATTATGCCAGGCTATCAGTCTTTCCTTACTTTCGTGTTGTTTTTTCCCCTTTTTTTTCTATTACATTGCGGATATAGCCCTCCAATTGTACCTGTACTTATCTCCGTAGTATGTCCGATTATTGACATCAAAGTTCTTATTCTTTGGATTGTTTCTCGTAAGCTGTGTCAAGAATTGGTTCCTATTGTTCTTGATTTTTTTCGTTCCTTTTTTCCAATTTTTTCCAATTTATTTGATTTTAAGGAAATACACACACAGCTGCATGTACAATTCTATTACTGGTAGTAGTAATGACCTATAAAAGTATTAAACCCGCACATCGGGAAAATAGCTCAGCAGATGGCTCGTAGTTATTGTTTGTTTGTAGGGAACGCAACCAGTATCGGCTTCATTGCCCTTTGATCAACATACGGCATTCACGACGACCCCTGTTGGACCCCACGCTCCATAGTTCGAGTCAAAAATTCTTCACGCGACAAAAATACAATCATAGGATGAGCAAACTTTTGATTTTGATGATATCCATGCTCTATATCTTCCAAAGAACATCAGATACTCTCAAACAGTCAACTTCCACGTGAGAACTAACGAAGATCACCACTCACTTTGATAGGACCCCTGTAACACTCAAAAAAAATAGAAACCCGGTCTCACCCTTTCAACCCACTCACGTGACACCACCCAAACTTTCCTCACGTGACTGAATCCCACAATATCACTCAGTCTATCATCATTAATTTGTTCTCGGCGCATGGACGGAGCCGATAACTTTATTTCTTGCAACACCAAAAAAATAAAACGCGGGGAAACATCACGTGATCAACAGCAAGCGATTTTGACGGTTCCGGGGCCACAATACAGGGGATATCACGTGATCTATGTGACACTGGCATTAATTTCGCTGCCACGTGTTTCCCTCCGCCTAAAACCCTAGAATATTCCCTCTACTATTCACTTTCATGTTCAAGCCGTTTCATGACCATGCACACCCCGCAAAATTGAAAGATGCATTTTACTCGTTGGATAATACCGCTGGTAATAAGCGGATAGTACAGGTAGCTTGTTGGGACGTGCAGGAATCGACTGGTACCATTTAAACGTTAATATGTCTACTCTCAGCTCTACCATTGCTCCCCCTCAGTATGTTCAGTAATCACCATCGGCTAACCCCACAGTGATGAGCATATACATAAAATCAATCACCCGCCCCCAAACCAAGTCTCTCTACTACACACAACATGACATTTGAACAAGACGACAAACCCAAGCTGGGTAAGCCCCTCAGCAACATCAAGGTGATTGAATTTGCCGGACTCGCACCTGGACCATTGGCAGGACAACTTCTAGCGGATTATGGAGCCCATGTGGTGCGGATCGATGCCCCCAACAAACCATCAATGGACCGACTGTGCAAGAATAAACAGTCAATTGCTCTGAATCTGAAGGACAAGGGGCAATGGGCGATTGCACGTGACCTCATCAAGACCGCCGACGTTGTCATTGATCCGTATCGGCCCGGAGTTCTTGACAAGTTGGGTCTGGGTCCTTCTGTGTTTCTAGACGCCCGCAAGGGACTCAACAAGCGTCTAATCTTCGCCCATCTCACAGGATACGGCCAGAAAACCGACAAGTCGCATTGGGCCGGCCACGATCTGGGATATTTGGCCGATTCTGGTATTTTGGACGCAATTGGCCCTGCAGGAAAGGCTCCTGTGTTCCCAGCCAATGTTCTGGGCGACTTTGCGTCCCTATCTCTCCCTGCCTTTGCAGCCATCGCGCTGGCTCTGTATGAGCGAGAGCAAAAGGAGAAACGTGGCAGTACAGTGTCGGGACGAGAACTGGACGTGAACATTGTGCAGGCGGTCCAGTATCTGGGTCTGTTTGTGTCTCATGGCCGTTACCCTGATGGCGGAATGGGTCTGTTTGAGTCAGAGCGCGGTACCAATACGCTAGATGGTGGCGCTCCCTTCTACGAGGTCTATGAGACTGCCGACAAGGGAGAGTATCTGGCTGTGGCTCCCATCGAGGAGCAGTTTTACGCTCAGTTTCTGGAGATGGCCGGTCTTGATCCCGACAAGCTTCCCAACCGATTTGACTCGGACAACTGGGCTGAATTGAAACAGATTTTTGGCGAGGCAATCAAAAAACACGGCGTTCAGTATTGGAGAGACCAGTGCAGCAAGTACCCCAACTCGTCTTGTGCAGTGATGAACAAGTTGGTCAAGCCGGAGGACGTGAAAGATCAGATTGTCACGTGGACAAGCAAGACGAGTGATCAGTATGTGAACCAGGGCCATGCAGGCAAGGTACTGGAGGCCAACCAGGACGTCAAGAATGTGATCAAGACTTTCTTGGGTAAGGGGTACTGGAACAAGGTCAAGGCAAAGCTGTAATATCTGTAGACATAAGAAGCTAGGCCAATACTATTTAATCGTTTGTGTATTACACTTGTAGTGTCATTCCATAATGGTGTATATCTTGCGAGTTTTGTTCTACTCCAATAATTATCTGACTCCAAGAAATCAATAAATAGATTCATCGATCATCTCGAAACTAGAGGATCCTTTTAAACGTTTCAACCCCCCGAATGGAACACTCGGGTATTCAATACTGTGAGTACCCGTTTTTTGGAGCTCTCTTCTGCACTTCCAACGCCTTCTATGCTGTATCTTAGTCATTTTCAACTGCACCACCTGCCTAAAATGAATATTCTCTCTCCTCCTTTTGTCATTGAGAAGAAGGAGGAGAAAAGAGTCATATATGAAATAATAACTTCTCCAGATATTCTGCTAACACCTTTTTGCCATTTCCCCTTTGTTCATATAGCTTTCTCCATTGACTTCATACCCTTGATCCTCACCTCGATGATCTGGTAAAGCAATAGGCAGAAGAAGACGATAAAAATGTAGTTCTATATCTTCACACACTCCAGACCATTACCTATTCCTTTAAATTGTCAGACCATTACCTACTCTCTTAGTCACAATCCGTGTAGAGACGGTCAGGAACATATTCAACTCATAATGACTCCTTCTTCTCTCATATCTCCCCTTCACTCTCTTCATCTCACATCTTGGCGGATTCAAACGGATCCCTAGCCTGAGGTTCCCTACATCGATATCACATGTTACAAAGCCCCCCAATTTGATTCTGACACGCTCAAATGTATTTTCTTGTAGGGGAAGATCTTAGATCGAAGAGACCTTGATACAATACTATGCGAACAAAATGGTGTGAATTACTTGGATCAAAGCTTTCCTGTTACTTTATACAACCTGTAAGATTACATCAATATTGAAGCAGACAGGCTCGATCGAGTCAATACTCTTACTGTGATGAATGTCACTCCTTAGACGGCTTCTCTACAATATATTACAAATATATTACCTTAACGTTTGTAGATTCCGAAGAAGTCCTTGATTTGATTGGCACAAGTGATCTCGTTAAGAAAGACATACTAAAAAATGTGATTTATGGGTAATTATTGACCTTTAGACCTACAGTTCTTTGAATAATATGTGTATTGCGGTCCTTGAGATGATCTGGAGGGACGTAGTATAAATGTTTCTACTGCATATAACTTAAGAGGAAATATAACATTTCAAGAGCTTAATCAGATTATTCATGCGACTACTACCATTCTCGTATAGGTTTTGATGCTATATAATGAGTATTTCCGGAGAGAAACGACATTTTTCAGATAGCAGAGTCAACGATTTCCAATTATTTAACAAATTGGTATCCTGGCCGAGCGGTCTAAGGCGCCAGGTTAAGGCTAACACCTTGACGAATTTCCTGGTCTCTTCGGAGGCGTGAGTTCGAATCTCACGGATATCATTTTTTTCTTCCCTGAGTGGAATCTGAAGCTAAAGGGCTGCAGAATTCAATCTGGACTGTCACCTTTTTGCTTCTATCATCAGGCATGAATCCTCTTTTGACTCACACATGTACGATAGCCGATGTATAACTCAGATTGAGACCCTGAAGTGATATTTTGAAGTGACAGAGCTTGGCACAAAACCTGCTATTGTCCGAGCCAACTCTGGGCCCTGTCTCGGGTCTAATACTTGTTTAGAATCCCCACCCAAGGAGGCTATATGATAGACTATATTTTAGACTATGAATTATAGCTCATAGTCTATGAATACGGACGGCTCTGGCTGGGGTGAATGAAACGAAGTGTTGGGGAGGTCAGTGTTGGAAGATCATGTGACATGTATGCTGGTTTCACGTGATAGAGTCTGTCAGAATACGCCAGAGCGTCCCTTGAACAACCTGCTATCTTTTCTGATCAAAACTCAGTCCACGGAATTCCTTAGAGGAAAGGATACGGCTCTATAAATTCCTTGTTTTGAGTTGTTGCGATTGGCGATGTATACATATTCGTACTATCGTATCGTACGATACTGTACGTGGGTTCTTAGCGTATTAATATTCCAATGGTGCACTTCGATATCTCGGTTCATGTTCCTCACGAAGAAAAACAGACTATCATCTTCCAGTGCATTCCAATATCCTCTCCTTCCGTCAGTCAATTGCATCTTGAGGCTATAGCAAAGGTTCAGACAGGCTAAATTTTATGCGAGAGCCTGGGGAAAGTGTATAATGCAGTGATTCTGGGGTTTCCAAGTATACCAAAGTGTCGTTGAGTGGTGGGATCGTGGAGTCATGGTATCGACGATCTATGCCGATCTCAAAACAGTCCAATGTATACAGTCGACTTATAGCAACACTATTTTGATACTCCAGAATTTATAGGTACTAGCGCATCTTTACTCTATCGACGAATTGAGCTCTTTGGAGAGTTTTCATCCGTTAAAAATACTGGCTTGAAAGGGAATTCTTGGCCTGGAGTTTTGTTTTGGGAAACCTAGGGTTCTCTTAACGTACCAATTGTCGTATATTAGTACAATTGTACACGGGTAGTGCCTTGGCGAAACCCAGATGGTTTGTTTTATGTATAGGCTTTGGATCCAATGTAACACGGTGCTAAGCTGCATGTATAAGTCGCTGCTGGTACTCATAGAACCCATATATCATCCCACTTGGCTCCATACTACTCTCTCATACTGCTCCTTGGCACTCCATTCAACATGAACCTCTTCAGCGCATCGTTAATACTCCGTCTAGCATGTCTTTCGACTGTGGTGCAGAGTCTAGGGCTCGCCATCTCCAGCGACATGATTTATGCGCGGACCATCAACACTGATAAGACATACGAAGGCACGACAGTTGAGTGTCTGGCGGAATCTCTGTCCATGGGCACAGGACTAACGGTGGTTGTTGAAAGAAGACGGGTTGATGTGGCTTCTCTAGATCGGCTGTTGGACCAACTTGAAGACGCCACACCTGCACTAGCGGCAGCAGCAACGACCCAGCTGGTCAACGGCGACGTGGCTGAGTACGTGGAACTATTCAAAGTCTATGGAGAGCGTCTGGGAATGCTGGTACGGGCAGATGAAGGGTTGACCGACACTCTGGTGGAATGGGGAGCTAATTTGGCCTGTGCAAACTTGGTGGCGAAACTCGTGGGCTCCAGACACGCTTTCGAGTCGTTTCACGCAAGGTTGGAGATGCTAGACCAAGCCAAATTATAGATGAAAAAGATGAGGTGGAGTGCGTATAATTATGCACGTAAGCGAATACGCATATGCAGCCATGTAGATCATCTGCATCATTTTGTCGGGCAATAAAGTCCAATTCGAGTTAATTCGTAGAGTGAAGTTCATACAGTTTCGCTCTCCAGGCTTGTAGCAATGCAACTGTGACTTTTTAGGGTGAAATGTGAAATAATTGAGTGAACTCGTAGTATCTAATCCTGAGGGATTGCACTCAGTATACGTGGGGTCTAGGCTTGGTAATGAAATCGTTAGTAGACTGATTCCACTCTCCACCTATTCGAAAGGAGCTATAATTTACGTATTCTGTGTTCGCAAACGTGGATCTGCAAATAAAGACACTTGTCTTGAATGTATAGTACTGCAACTGGAAGGATCTCGAGAAAACACCATTATTGGAACTGCATCTTCTTAAAAAATCTGGAACATGGCAAATCTGGAGCTATTGTATGCTTTGATGAGTATAGAAAAAAATATCCTTGATTTCTTTCTTCTGACAATGATTAAAAGGGTGGGCGTGCCTGACAGTCCCTATGCAGTAAACACACTTCCGCTTCGATGAGTTTGAAACCAGAAAACACGAATATTTATATAGAGAAAAATACCAGGGTAATACTGGAACTGTACAATTGTACTTGTGCCTATGCCAGGTACAGTACGAGGCTGATGGCAGTTTTACATGAGTCTGATTGCGTAATAAGTGCACCTAACCCTTGTAGGGTGTATATACAGGCTACAGTCCATTTTCTTCTTAATAATAAATTACAATATACAATGGCTCAAACCGTCAGGTATTTATCCACCACCCATCTAGCCAACTTTCCGTTTCCACTGACGGTGTAAATCAACTGCAGATTATACGCCGCCTCTCGCTTCAGATCATACCGTTCGTCCAGTCCCTCAAACTCCAACACCTTGTTGTAGTTTTCAACTGCCAGACCCGTGAGACCCAGCATATGTGCCATTCGAGCCATGTTGAAGTGTCCCTCCTGGGATTCGTGGTCACCAGAGTTTTCTCGAATGTCCATATACTGCGTCAAAAACGACAGACCCTCGACAATTTGCAAATGACGGTTGTTGGTCTGTCTCTGAATAGCTCGATGAACGTGAGCAATAGCGATGGTAAACAGAACCATGGGATCCTGAGGAGACTCCTTGAGAGCTCGCATCAGATAGGTCAAGGCAGACACATAAGAACGGCCCAGAATCATGGCATGTCCATAGAGAGTAAGCAGCAGAGGGTTCTCCTTATGCAGAACGCCTGAATAATCGGCTCTGTTTTCGACTCTCATTTGGCCAGTGATCTCCTTGCCAAGAATAATCGAGTCAACTGCCTTGATGTATCTCAGAATGAACTTTTGGTTGTTGGTCGAGTTGAACACTGCCTGAGCGTCTGCTCCCGAGGGTAGCACTGCGGAAAACAGTCTGATGGTGTCGTTGTAGAACTTGAGCGTCCTCATTAGCGTCTTTGTCTCCTCGTTGGCGATTCTGTAATCGTTGGCAATGATAGAACAAGCCACGTGAACCAGATCCATGCATTCCACACGGTCTGAGTTCATTCGAAACACATTGGCCTCCTTGGCGTAATTCAGAACCGTGTAACAATCGGCAGGAGTGTCTTCATACCGAGCCAGAGCCAGAGCATACTCCATGAACATGTCGAACCAAACGGAGAACTGGATTTCTCGAAACTCGGTCAAGTTTTCAGACTCCTCATCAATCACGTCTTCTTCTAGACGAGCTGTCAGCATCTCGATTCGGTGGTCCACATCCATTCTGTCCTTTCGCTTTTTAGACAAGGTCATGCCCTTGAAAGCACGTCTCTTGTCAGACGGATAAAACTGTCTCACCGAAGAAAACGAGTCCACCAGCTCAGAAGCAATAGTCATCCACTCGTAAATGGCCACTGCGTTGCCTTGAAGGAGTCCTGCTCGCTGTCTCTCTAGAGCAGCAAATTTATCCTTGCAGGCTTCCGTGGCCCTTCGCTCGAGAAGCTCCTTTTCCTTGACGGTGGGCTTGGTGGAGGGTCTCTGTCTGGCCACAAACACCACCCCACTCTCCTCATCCACCTCTCCCACCTGCTCCTCCAGTTCATCTCTCTTTTGTTTCGCCCGTAGGTCTCGAATCTCGTCCACAATCGAAGTACACTCATCGTATCGTTCCTGAAAGTGGTACGACTCGGCCAGACCAAGCATGGCGTCCACATTGTTGGGGTCAATGTTGGAAACAGTGAGATACGCCTGCTCAGCATCCTCGTAATGACCCAGATGGTGCAGGGCAGATGCCAAAGCCAGGTAGAGATCTGTCTGGGACACAACATCTGCATCATGGCGCACCAGAGGAGTCAACAAATCCAGAGCTTCGGCGTAGAGGTTGGCATCCAGAAACGCCTGTCCCAGTGTCAAGAAGATGTCGGCAAAAACAGCAGAATCCTCCTCCAGAAACACGTCCAGATGATGTCTAGCCTCCTGCAGGCCATTGGCATCTCCCATCTTCAATCTTGCAATGCAAATATGGCTTCTGATTTCCACTGGAAGACGATAGCTCTCTGGATCTCGGTTCTGACTCCGTTTGACGGATTTTCTTCGGTCGTCAAACTCAGCGTCACTCTCTAGAGCATGTTCATCCCAATAAACCTCATCCTGTCTTCCTAGCAGCCACCGAGCGACAGCTTTACCCTTGATCAGCACCTTACCCCAGGATTCTGTACGCACGTACATGTCGAGCAGATAATTGAGCTGCGTGAAGGTGAATGGTTGAAGCACCCCACTGTCACCTCGACTCTCAAGCCTCTCCTGAAGAATACCCTCATACAACTCAATGGCGTCAGCTTCCCGGCCCTGACGTGTGTAAACGTAGCCCAGGGTTCGAACCACAGCCTCGTCTCCGGGCTGCATCTCCAATAGTCGCTTTAGGTCCACCTCGGCCTTCTTCCACATGTCCTTATCCATATAAAGACCTGCTCTCTCGGTCAGAGCACTCTCGTCGCCAGGATCGACCTGTAGCACCTTGGAGTAGCAGTAAATGGCCTGATCCAGCATTCTCGCTCCTCCGATAGCATGAGACCGCTCAGCAGCAGCCAACCAGTCCTCCTTGGCTCGATGATTGAGAATAGCTGCTGCAAGGTTGGCCGTAAGAGCTCTGTCTGCGTCTCCAAGCTCGTCGTAAATCGTCACCAGTAGCTTGAATGCCTGGTAAGCCTTGGGATCCAGCTGAACAGCTCGTCCAAGCAACTCAATGGCCTTGTCAAGCTGTTTGTTGATGTAACACTCGGACGCTTGTGCAAGGTACATTTTCACCTCTGGGGCAGGCTCACGGTCGACAATCGAAACTCGACCACGTCCTTTCCGCTTCTTGGCTCCTCCAGAGCCTCCAGATCCTCCAGATCCCGGAATTCCACCTCCCACAATCTCCTGTAACCTCTTGGGAAGCGCGTCCAAAGTGTCCAAATCCCCGAGCTCATCGCCCTCTCCTTCGCTCTCATACCGCACCTGGCCCACGTCAAAGTCCTCGTCGTCCTCGTAATCGGAAAATTGATCCCGCAAATCGTCGTAGTTCATGTTGTGCGGTTGAAGCTGGTGGTGGTAATATTTTCGACGAGACTGAGGTGGTGTACATGTTGGACGTGACTGAAAACTTTAATTCAAATGTCACGTGGATAAGGAATTTGATGGGCAGATATCTCAAGATTTGTTGGACTGATTTGGCTGAAATTGGAACCCCAAGCTCATGTGATTGTTTGCTACAATATGACAAAATATATATTCAATATGAGGCCAGAAACACCCTCTGAGTGGTCCCAGGACTGAGAAGTTGATAAAACCTTAATTTAGTGACCGCAAGTCCAGTGTGAGTGTGTTCTTTTGGCCGGTATCCCTGTAAATTACTGAACATAAAAATATATTGAGAAATGGTGTGATTATGTGCATCATACAATCGTGGTGGTGTGGTTGAAACAGAGGGGGTGGAATTACTCACGTGGTACTGGCGCGTTTAGTGGAAGATGGGATAGTTAGATTGTTCAACTAAAATACTTCAATCCAGTTAAGGTTAAATAGAGCTCTTTTTTCTAAGGAATACAACGTCTGGAGATCTGAAAACTTGTCACAGGCTTGAAAACCACTCTCTCGTACTCCATTGCAATCCTCACACTCACCCCTTTCCCACAGCAAAAGCACTCCTCCATCTCTTTGAAACTTTAAAATACACCTCCGGCTTACATCACCACATTCCAGACAGCTCACCACACACTCAGACAGCACACCACTCACACAAGAGACAATTCAAGAGATGGAGAGAGTATCTGTGGACACGTCACGATCGAGTATCGATGTCAAACGCAACACCAACACTAAAAGAAACGCCTTGCGGGAGTTTTACAAGCTGCAACAACCTGCCACAGACCCGGATTCGTCTCTGATTGCCTCTTCCGTCATTTCTTCTGCTCGAACTAGTATCTCTGACTTGACGAGTGTGACTGGAGAAGATGATTTCGAGGCCGAGGAGCGACGCTTGGAGGCGAAATTGGAAGCAGGCAGTTTTGATGCCGAGGAGATTGCTCGAGATATTCTGTCTTCAAGGGGCAGTGGGTCTCGAGTTCTTAAGGATCTGCTCAAGAAGGAGAATTCTCTGCTGCAGAGCATCCGGGTGCTTCAATCGGAGCAAAAGGCTCTTGTCTACAACAATTACTCTCGTCTAATTGCTGTTAGTGAGACGCTGGCCAAAATGAAGGATGGAAGTCACGACAAGAAGACTGACGAGATCAGTATAGTGATTGGTGACGAGCCCGAGACAGTGCAGCCCATTGAGCGAACGCGCGAAAAGCTGCCTGGGCTGATTCAAGAGATTTCTACGGCATCGAGGGAGTTGAAGATGGACGGAGTGGGAGCCAAGGTGGAGGCCAAACAGGTGGCCCAATGGCTCATGAGCACACCTTCAGATGTGCAGGGACTGCAGGGGGAGGAGAGAGAGAAGCGAATTGACGAGAGCCTAAAGGTTCTGGACTTGTGGATAGAGAAGAGTCGAGTTGGGGGGTTGCAGGAGCTCAAAACGACAATTGAGGGGTTGAGAGCGTAGAGAGGACCCGAGACGACGCGCCAGATCAGCGTGACTGTTTGTTACACTGTTCGGTTAGACCTAGACTAAATATTTAATAACGATCAAATGACTATATATATACGAGAAGACGACCAATCTGTGATTCAGTCCAGGCTGGCTTCTGACTACTTTCGCTCTACAGTCTCGTGTGGTGCTGATATTTGTACTCTTACTATATACACGTTGAGGTACAATTTGCTAGTTGATAGCTGTTTTAAGCCGAATGCAATGTTGAACAGATCGAATAAATAAGCACGTTGAGTGCTGTTAGTGGGGTTGAAGGGGGGTGAGTCGTGTTGAAAGTGGGACTCAAAGAGTTTGGCCGTTTTACAGGTCGTTGAAAAGGTCGAAAATGCCGGTGGAATCATGGAAATCATTGTGCACAATGTTGACCAGGTACCAGCTGCTGAAAATGCCATCCAGGAAGGTTCGGGACTCGGACTCGGCAGGGTAGCACTTGGCCCACTCGGAGCCGAGTCGGAACGCCTCCTCCTTCCAGGCCAGGAACGAAATCTTCTCGACAATGGTGGGCTGGATGACCTCCTTGCCGGGGTAGATACCCCACGTGACGGCGTTGGGTCCGCCGGGAGCGTTGGTCTGCAGGTTGCCCGTCTTGTTGACGGCGTAGAAGGTGATATCCGACTGGTTTTCGAGCTTGCTGACGAGCTTGGTGGCAATCTCGGGGGTCACGAGCAGCTCCAGATAAGCCTTCTGGTAGACGTAACCGTTCTTGGGACCCCATCCGTGAACAGGGTGGGTGGACTTGGCTCCGTTGACTGCGGGCTGCGAGTTGATGGTAAGAATACCTCTGTTGTTGAGCTCGAGAATCTGGGGCTTGATGGAGTCAATCTCGTTGGAGATGGGGACATCAGACCAGGGCAGAGACGCCAATTTTCCGTTAAGGTAGTTGACCAGCAGTGTCTTCACGTCATCAACGCTCTTGGGCTCTCCCCAGAGCTCCAGCACCTTCTGAGGCGACTGTCGCAGCAGCACTCCGTAGGTTTCAAGTTCACCAAAGGCAGGAGATCGAGAATCACCCCATCGTCCGTTAGGGAACTCATCCCAGTCCTGGGTTCGGGCCACGTACGACTGCTTTCTGTTTTTCCAGAAAATGGGCCGCACAGACTCCTCCTGACGTCCCAGAGCCAGAGAGGGTCTCCAGGGCAAGGGAGCGACGGCAGAGTCCTCTGCGGGCAGATTGAGCCGGTCCAGAACCATGACGGTTGCCTTTTCCAGGTTCATGGTGTAGAAATGGAGATGTTTGATTTTTCCACTGTCGAGCATCTTCTGGCACATGTCTGCCACGAGCTGGGTTCCGAGCTCTCGCACTCGCATATCATCGTCCTTGACGGGCTCCAGCTTGTCCAGAAACTCCTGGGGGATCTGGATCTGACACCAGTTGGCTCGTCGCATGAAGGAGGCGTAGGTGGAGATGGGCATGATACCGGGAATGATGGGCACATTGATTCCCTTGGCTCGACACTTGTCGACCCACTTGAGAAAGTTGTCGCCGTCGTAGAACATCTGGGTCACAATAAAGGTGCCTCCAGCATCGACCTTTTCCTTGAGATGGTCAATCAGAATGTCCACATCGGGCTCCTCGGGAGTACCCTCGGGGTAGGCAGCCACTCCAATGTCAAAGTAGTGGCCATACTTGGACTTGATGTACTTGACGAGATCCTTGGCGTACCGAAATCCGCCGTCTACAGCTTCCCACTTTTCGGTCTCCACAGGAGGATCTCCTCGAAGAGCCAAAATGTTCTGACAGCCTCCATCAAAGGCAGATTGAAGAGCATTCTCGACCAATTGCTTGGGCATGCCAGTACAGGTCAGATGCATACACGTCTCGAGACCCAGGGCGGACTGAGCAGTGGCGACCATTTCGTTGGTGAGGTTGGAAAGTCGTCCTCCAGCGTTCCACGTGATATCGATGAACTGAGGACCCAGTTGGTACATTCGGTCCATTCGATCATAGAGATTGTTGACACCCTGCGACGTTTTGGGCACAAAGAACTCGAACGAGAAGGTGGGCGTCGAGTCCACCTCGTGAGCTTTCTCCAGCTTGTGTGAGATTTTCATTCCGAAATTATCGACTGTTTTTCAAAAAAAAGTTGTAGATGGTGACAAGATCAATCCCACCTAGAATCGTCATGCACATGCACATGGATGACTGACTCGGATTCCCAGGGATAAACTTTGATTTGTACACGTGCCCAATCAAGTGGTTGGATGGCGTGGCGAGAGCGGTGTCGGGTGTGGCGCGACATCACGTGTGTGGCTGTGAACTCCCCCTTTTGCCCCTAGAACATCGTGGCCCCAAGGCTCTGGCCGTGGCGGGGCATGTGGCTCTGTGGCCACCTCGCTCGCTTACAACATGGGGACATGGCGGGGTACCGATAGGTGAGTCACATTACGGAATCAACTTTGTGGCCGATATCGGCCCGGCGAAGAGAGACTGTCCGAGATTTTATGCTTATGTAATCAACAAATATCGAAAATGGTGTGAGTGCACGTGACCTGTCCTCATGGTGTCTGTCATGTCTGTGAGCTGCGACCCGGTTCGATGTGACCCCAATTTTACAGTCATGCAGAGACACTGCAAGATAACGATCAGCCAATCAGGGCTGAAATTTCCAGGGTGGTAGGGTGGAGATGGTGTTGGTTCGATTCTTGGATGGAGAGATGATGGAGGTGGAGGGCTCTGAAGGGACTGATGGAGATAGTGGTCTGGAGAGAAAGGATGTGGTCGTAGCACAAGGTACTGGTTGGTTAGGTAGATCTGACAAAAGGAGGTTGTGTAATGTGTGATTATGTAATGTGTGATTATGTAATACATGTCGTTTGCTTAAGTAATACAATGCCGCTATTTATCAATCAATGTTCTCATAAAATCCCCCTACTGCAAAGAAAGCCACTGGTTGGTAAAGTCGGTGACAGAGTTATCAAGAGTGATCCAATCAAAACCAAGAACCTTTCGGGTCTTTTCGTTATCAACTTGAAAGCCCTGTTTGTTAATTTCAGCTCCAGCTCCAGGGTTTCCAGTTGCAATCTTACCCTTGAGTTCAGGCAGGTTATCGTTGATAACATCCAACAAGTCCTGGTTACAGTACTTGGACACACTGAGCATGAGTCTCTGATTGTCCAGGGATCTTGAGATTGCAGCCAGATGGGCCTTGGCCACATCTCGAACGTCAACCCACATCTGAGACGGTCCAGCAGGAGCATCCTCTCCAGGTTTGGTGGAAAGAGCTCCCTTAACAATCACCTCATTAGACGTATTGACAGCTTTCGGGTCAACAGCAATTCCAGGACCAAAGACAAAGGTGGGGTTGATGGTTGTTAGTCCAAAGGAGGGCTCTTCGGACTTCAAAAAGTCCCAGGCTGCCTTCTCGGAATATTTCTTGGATCCCCGGTAAGAGGTGATTCCATTACCCTTTTGGGCAGCCTCTTCCCAGGTGACTGGGTTCCAGGATTCCTCTGTGACGACGGCAGAAGGGTTTCCAATTTCATTCGGATCCAGCATGGCTGCGAAAGAAGAAGTGAGGACAACTTTTTCAACCTGAGGAGCATACTGTTTTGCGGTCTTGAGAACAGCAAGAGTACCTTCAAGAGCAGGTTCAAGCAGATCCTTGACGGGATCTTCAGGGCTGAAATTCACGGGAGAAGCAGTATGAAGAATGTACTTGATATCTTTGTGTTTCAGAAACAGGGCTTTGAACTGTTCCTCGGATCGAATGTCGGAAACAGTCTCAAAGATGAGTTGATCAGACTTGATAGCCTCAGGGAAAGCATCAGCAAGTCGCTTGCCCTTTTCCTGAGATCGAATTGTTCCAATCACCTTGTGATCGGCCTTGAGAAGTTCTGCAATAGCATGACCGGCAATGAAACCGGTTGCTCCTGTGACGAGAGTTGTAGGAGACATTTGGGTGTTTTTAGACTGAAAATGTCTGTCATAGGTTCTAGTGGCACAAGAGCCCCTTTTATAGCATCTTCAAGACATCTTCTTTATCATCACCATGGTTTAAGTCCGCGGACAAAGTATGAGAGATTTTCGGCGGCTGCAGAGGGTCAATTGATCGGGAAAAAATGTTAAACCCGGTCAATACAACTAGAATAATCGATTGAACCCATCCCCATTCCCATATCTCCTCTCATTCACAAACTACCAACATTGTCTCTGTTCTTTCGTGCCTCTCAGTTAAGGTTATCAACTCTCAGGTTGGACTGACAAATCAAGGTGCTGAATAATAGGTCCAGCAGAGATATATGGAGTCCTAGTCCCATCCTTATACTTTGCTCTCTCTCCCAACACAATCTTATTCCTCCATGTTTTCCTGTTCCTCGTGAATGAGCCAAAACGCATCAAGGAACAATCGATACTTGAGACATCTCTATCTCATTCCCCACTAATGAGTAGAGTCCCTCATTGGACAGTCTTTATCTCCATCAGAGATAGAGCATTCTCCTGTTTTCCTATATGTACTTCTTAATAAACTGTTGCAGTTTCGACTTCTCTTGTGGTTGTACTCTGACGGATTGCAGCCAGTGATACGACGCCATCACGTCAAAAGCAATTCATTTGAGATTCTATGGTAGTCAGCCTAAAGAACAGTGTACGCCAACGAGTGTGTCAACCGCTTGTAGGTGCTCTAAGTCACGTGCCACAATTATAGATATCATGTTGGATTTAGATTGCACTCGATCTATTTCTGAACTCCAGAAATCAGATTATGAGCTAGAGGCGAAGAGTGTGAACTACTCCTTCTGATTTAATCTCACTCGTATCCACTAAGTTGTGTACTACTTCGAACACCTTCTGCTCAACCACCACAGTTCCGACAGACCCCGTTTATTGATCAATCCAGTCATTTAGGAAGATTTGGCTGTTCATTGACACACAAGCCAGTATTTTATTTGTTGGTAAATGTCCTCTGCGTAGTTCTGGGACTTGGGTTCTCTGTTTCTCCTTACCCCCATCACGTGATTTAATTACACTCCGTATTCGTTCAAGCGTACGCAATTACTTTAGCCGACTCGGACTAAGACATCTCCTTCATCTCATCCATCATACACTCCTCAAAACGCGCAATCTGAAAAATCAAGTCCCTCTACTCAACGCACTATCCACACAATTGACATGTGGCACCCCTACAGGTACAATACCGTACGTCATACGTCATACGTCGTACCTACATGGGCTGTTTCCCCTCAGTCACGTGACCAGCGTCTGCCGAAACCTACTTTTTGGCATGCAAGGTCTTGAACCCTGCTTGGTAAGGTGGGGGGAATCCAGACGGTTGTTGTGGCTCTGGGCGTGGGGTAGGGATGGGGTTAGGGTATGTAAAGTAGCCTCCGACGACCCTTGAAACGTCTCCACCAGTTTTCACCTGTCCATCTGGCCCCCTGGTCAGCATGTGGATTTTTTCACACTCGATCATATCGGCGACTACTGCAAATGCGCTCAAAGATTGAAACTTTAATTGATGCCGTGATACGACCAAAGAGTGTGATACAAGAGAGAGCAGAGTGACAAGTGATTCGGAAACAGACTTGGATATGCGATAGGAAGCTTGAACAAGTCGTTTGGACGACTGGAGAGGACTCTGCGGCACGAGGTCGTCACGTGACAACCCGTTTTGTCTCGCAAAGTCGCGCAGATAATCGCGCAGTTTACCCCACATTGAGTTTATCATTTGGAGGCGGGATAAATCTTGGCCATGGTGAGAGACCTCTTTACATATACTGTGGTGACGACTGTGTTCCTGACGAAAAAAAATTTAGGCCACTCTTGACGACCGAGCAGGTGATTCCACGACATTGGCAGCACGTGATCCCACAACATCCCCACACGAGTTTCTCTCTTGCAATCTTTTTTTTCGACCGATTTTTCAAGTGGCTTTTTTTTGTTCACCCACCTCTTGACCCCACGCCAAGACATTTATTGACATTTATCGGCTGGACCAGGATCAGCGATTTTGTTCACGTGATTGACAGATTTCGACACTTCGTTTTTCGGTAGCATTCGACTATTTTTGCTGGTTCTCATTCACTATCTGTATCTCTCTCAACACAGCCTTCACTCGATTCACTTCTCGATAATCTTGTCTGGAAAAAAAAAATTCTAGAACCTGTCTAGAGTCACAGCTGCGATGCCGTCGTCGCTCAAGACTCCACATACAACCACGGCTGTGGAAAACTCGCCTCTTTTCCCAGCCCACTTTTCCCACGAGGCCAAGGATATCTCGTCGTCGGGTTCGGTAGCGATTGGAATTGTGCTGGCTGAAAAAAACCTCTTTGTGCACGGCTTTGACCACCATGAGCAGGAACAACAACCTCCCGCGCTGCTGAGAGGCAGTCTGATTGTCAAGGTGGCCAAGAGCACGAAAATCAAGTCCATCAACCTGTCGTTCCGCGGAATCGCACGCACGGAATGGCCCGAGGGAATCCCGCCAAAAAAAGTCGACACCTTTGAGCAGAAAGACCTCCACAGTCACGTGTGGCCGTTTTTCAACGCCTCCTTCCCCATGGCCGAATTTAGTCATGGTGCTCACATTGTCAGAAGCTCCAGTGAACATCCTCTTACCCGGACAGGGACTCACGGCTCCACAACATCCTTGGGAGATCTGGACGAGTTGCACGACGAAGAAGAACACCATGAGACTCATATCATCAAGGGCCTAGCGAACAAGTTGCGTCGAGCAGCTTCTCCTTCTCCTGTGTTTAGAAGTCGAAGCAAGAGTCCTTCTAGAGCGTCCAAGGAGGGGTCTCGTACAAGAACGGACTCTCTGGATCTTCCCCGAACGCATACAAGCTCTTCTAGTGTTTCGGCGAGTTCAGAGGCCACTGAGAAGGACGTGCATGCTAAGGGATATCGTCTATTTGCTCCTGGTGAATACGTTTACAACTTTGAACTTCCTATTCAGGCTAGTCTTCCCGAGACCATATCAGCTGCCTTTGGTTCGGTCAGTTATACGCTAGAGGCGTCGATTGAGCGACCTGGAGCGTTCCGATCGAATCTGGTGGGCAAAAAGGAGGTGCGACTGATTCGAGCCCCCGCAGACCAATCGCAGGAGGTGACAGAACCCATTGTCATTTCTCGACAGTGGGAAGACCAACTTCACTACGATATCGTCATTGGAGGCAAGAGTATTCCCATTGGAACCAAGATGCAGGTGGCTTTCAAGCTGACGCCTCTTGCCAAGGTGAGATGTCATCGAATCCGAATCTACATTTCCGAAAACATTGACTATTACTGTCGAAAGATGAAGATCCACCGAGTGGAGCCTGCCAGAAAGTATCTCATCTTTGAGCACAAGCCGGATGGAGGTATCCAGGAGTCTCTGCTGCCCAATCTCGATGGTGTACAAGAACTCATGGCTGGAGGAGCCACCGAGTTGGAATTCGACGTGGTCATTCCCGAAAAGGTGGGTCGAGATAAGAAGGAGCGATTGCATCCCAACACATCGTTCAAAAACATCAAGGTGCACCATTGGATCAAGGTGGTGCTTCGACTGAGTAAAATTGACCCGGAAAACCCCGAGAAACGAAAGCATTTCGAAATCAGCATCGATTCACCCTTTCATCTGCTCGATTCCAGATGTACCGGTGCAAGCGTGTCTCTACCAGCTTACCCAGCCGGAAGAAGACCCAGTAGACCCATTTCAGTCGTCTCGAATGTCGCTCCTCGACCCATCCACTTTATCCGACAACCCTCAATCGCTCCTCCTCCGTTTGATGCAGATGAAGCACCCCCTCAACTGGCTGAACCCCCTTCTTATGATACAGCAGATGGAGGCACTTACCAGGAGAGATTCAGTCAGTACCAGAGATCACGTGGTAGACAGGCGTCGCAGATTTCGCTTACACCGTCCACAGCTCCCTCAATGGATTTGTCCGCCCAGCATTTTTCGTCTTCTGGCTCCTCTTTCAACCCCAGAGAAAGTTCAGCTGCTCTACTCAGACGAGCGTCTCAAACCTCCGTCAATGTGCTCGCAACCACTCCTCCAGCCGTGTCTCATATGGGCAGACATGCTAGTGTGGCATCTTCAACTTCCTCCGTCGATATCACCTCCCAAGGAGGAGGAGGAGGGGGTCTATTCCGAAACTACGATATGGGACGAGCGACAGAAGCAGCAGTCCGAGAAGCCCCGGAACACGACCATGATGACGAGCACGAGTCACATGATCCGGACGATCCGCTCGCACCCTCTCGAGACTCGGATCCAGGACCTTCTCGAGCCGCTACTCGAGCTAGTGATGTTGTTCCTCTCGATTCAGACAGTGATTCGGCCTCGCAGCATCTCACGTCGCCGTCGTCGACTTCTATCGCGTCGTCCTATTATCAGCGACGACTTGAGACGGGCTCTATTTGCTCCGATCGGTTGTTGGACGACGATGGTGTGGAAGACAATGTCCATGATTTGACAGCTTCCACCAGTAGGTTGTCTCTAGGAGAGTTTTAGTCGTCATAGAGATAGATTGCATCGAATGTATTAGGTACTTGTAGCAGGAGGGCTGTAGTCTGTCAAAGATCAGCATGTAAGACCATGTAGACCAGGTGTGATTGATTGACGGTTGTTTCTTACTACAGATGGTCAAAAAATCAATGCTAATCGACAATATCGAGTGAATTGGCTCAGTAAAAAGTCCGACCTACCCGAATCGGACTCTGAAGTTCGATATCGGCAAAAATTACTGTGAATAAATATGAACGTCTATCTGCATAAGTCATCACTTGATTCATACCACTGCTTGTTGCAGTTGATATGCTCTCGGCTCTAGTGTGACAACCGCAAAGATGGAAAGTGGGGTATTGCTGAGATAATTGGTTCTGGAATCTTACAAAAAATCAGAGCATACTTCAAACATGATAGTGTCAAAGAAAGACTCGGTTTTTTATATACGGTCTTCTTATCGGACACGTGATCCTCTCCTGTTATCTCACCAGTCTACAATCTCAGACTTTGATAATCAGCTGAGCATGATTCGATC
The DNA here is from genome assembly GCA_900518995.1 of Yarrowia yakushimensis. Taxonomy (NCBI): domain Eukaryota; kingdom Fungi; phylum Ascomycota; class Dipodascomycetes; order Dipodascales; genus Yarrowia; species Yarrowia yakushimensis. The sequence goes on along the minus strand of ULGW01000004.1, from coordinate 2,213,508 downwards.
ACTGAAAAGATCTACATGAACAAGAAGCAGGGTACAAAGAAATAAGAAATTCAGCCTCTTGTCAATTGCGTGACAGAAGATCTACATTTTTGTGAGCCTAATTAAAATCGTCACAGTTTCCGTTTACGGATTGTACATTGAGGTCTAGGAGGAGGTCTTGAATGAGGGTCAAGGAGGAGAGGGGCTACAAGTTCTTGTGCGTCTTAGTCGTCCCCCAATAATGAGAATCAGGTCATAATTAATTGCGTCGTACAAGCACTGCCGGTATTACGTCTGTATCCCATACAATCTCGAGTATACTTGAAGGTGGAAAACTACAATGTTGAAAAATGAAAACGCTGTGTGATAGCAAACAGTTCTACAAGATAAGACCCATATGGTTGCTACTATTCGCGTGACCATTCCTACTACTCGTACGATACACTGCTACACCTCTCTCATTGGGTTCAAGCTAGTCCATTTTGAAGACAATGTATTGAAGACTCACTGCAAAAACAATATCCACTCAAGTCCAGTGTGGGCTGAACGAGGGTGCGTCAGGCAACGTGGTCTTGCCTACGCCTTCTTGCCCTCCTCCTCTAGCCACTCCCGGTACGCATCACTGGCCTGCTGAATGCGCGTGTTGAGCAGCTGCTCGTCCTCTAGCCAGCTGAGAATATCCGCATTGTCATGTTGCAGCATAATGCCCGTCACATGTGCAGTGGTGTCAGCGTTCTTGCCAATTGCAGGATGCCGCTGTACAATGGGGTACAGCGTCTCGCCAACGATTTCCTTGGCCGCCTGAGGCGTGGCAGCTGCTGCAACACTGGCCGCAATGTTTCCGTACGGCTGCAGCAGCGGCTGTCTCTTTTTGAATTTGGAAGACGAGCTGTTGGAGTTTCCTCCGGCTCCATTTCCTGAGTTACCCTGGCTCTCCCGTCTGGACTGAGCGTGTTGGGATGGCATTTGCACAATCACCGGCGTCATGTGCGAAACCATGGGATGCATCATGTGAGGTTGCAGCACTTGCAGCGAAGGCTGCATTAGTGGGGGCGTGTGAGGGTACATTTGCACCCCTCCATGAATCGGCACGCCTGTATGGATCTGTACACCTGCGTGCATGGGCACGCCTGCATGAATGGGCATACCTGCGTGCAACGGCACACCTGCATGCATCTGGACGTTGGGTGCATGTTGCGGGAAACGAGTCCCTAATGAGTACGGCGCACTCTGAGGGTCCTTTTTGTGAGCAATCGCAACCTGCAGCACGTTTCCCTCAATGGTCCGGTTGTGCATCTCAGCAATGGCATTGGATGCATGGTCGGGGTCCCGGAAGCACACAAATCCAAAGCCCTTGGAGTTGCCCACCGCATCCAGCATGATCCGAACCGACGTGATTTCGCCAAACTTGGAGAAGTACGCCCGCAGCCTCTCGTTGTTGATGGCCGGGTTGAGGTTCGTAATGTACAGGTTCGTGCCCCGCGCGTTACGTAATCGCTCGATCCGGTTCGCCTCGTATGCACGCTTCAGCTCAGCCTGCCGCTCCATCTTGGACTGCGCACGCGACACAGAAATGTACGCTCCACACAGCTCGGACCCGTCCAGCGCCTCCAGTGCAGACACGGCATCGGCGTGCTCCTCAAAGTTGACGAATCCAAATCCCTTTGCCCTGCTGGACTCGTCCAGAGGCAGCAGCAAGGACGTGACCTTGCCGTGGCTCTCAAACTCCTGCAGCAGGATCTCTTCTGTCGTTGTGGGCGACAGGCCGCGCACAAACAGGTTGGTGTAGTAGGTCTTGGGGTCTCGAACCGGCGAGATTTCGAGGTTGGCCAGGTCGTCGGAAAGCACCTTGGTGGCGTCCTCGGGCGTCGGGAACACGGCCACAAATGCATTGGGCCCCTTGGGCTGCAGCGACACGGCGCCCAGAGACTCAATGGCCGTCTTTGTGGTCGCAGCATCGACGCCTTCACGTGTATCACGCACGAACACCGACCGCGAGGGGTCCACGGGAGAGTACGTGGGCGGAGGGGTCGAAGACGAGGACACAACCTCGTCCGTCAGTGTGCACGTGACCTGCTGGCCCCCGATCGTGGCATTTTGAAGTGCCTCTTGCGCTCCAGTCGCGTGATCGGGATTGTAGTAGGTGACATAGGCGTGGCCGAGAGGAGTGCGCAATTTAGGATCACGTGGAATTTTGATCACCTTTAGGGGTCCGTGCTGTTTGAAGAGCTCAAACAGATCTGCTTCGGTGACAGACCCGGGAAGGTTGGCAACGTAGATGCTCATGGGTGACGTAATGTGTCTTTTGGGCTGAGTTAGTGGGGTTGTAAGGGCATTGTGGTTGGCCACACGGACTCTGTGGTGGTCTCGCAGACTCTGAGATGGTCACACGGACTCCGTCGTGGTCACATGGACGTTGTCGTGGCTCACACAAGCTATGCATGGGTTACACGGGCTCTGCGGTGGAATACACGGGTGCTCTGTGATGGACACGCACGTACTCTTGAACAACTGAGTCTATAACACACCTTACAGCACAGATCGAGCCATGTCGCAAGGGGTGTCAAGAGTTTCACCGTTCCAGTAACTATACCTGCACCCTGAGCCTTGCCTGAAGGGAGGTGATGGGTTACAGAGTGACTGTAGTTCCATACATTCCACATGGACCACACTCTGAAACATGTCACAGATATTGCAGGCCCTGGGGACGATTCTGTCACTTTGAAACGTGTCACAGGACATACATCAACCGGGTGGAGGGAAATTTCGCAGGGGTGCTGTCGTTACAGGAGTCGAGGAACACCTGCTATCTGACAATTGCCCAGTACTGGGTCACATGTTCTCATAACGAGTAACATTCACCTGGTACGGGGTTGCATGGGTTGTGGTGGTCTGTCGAGTCATGCTCCTCCACCTTGTCGTGGTGCCATATTGTGCATGTTATGAGTCACCAGCAGGTCCACTGTGCCATAGAGTCTCGCGGTAGCCATGAAAACCATTACTTTCACGCTTTTGTCTGGTCACAGCAGCTCTATTGCGGGGTTACACACCCCCTGTAACCCTTCACACCCTGTCGAGGGTGTCACACTCCGAAAGTCGTGGGCTCTCTATACTCACAAATGTGTTGCGTTGGTTTTGGAAAAGCTCTTGATCGCCTGGAGCTCTAATAAGTCGCTGCGAGTCGCTGTAGGTCGCGTCTGTGTCGCTCGGGGCTTGAACACCTGTCGTTTTGTGTTCTGTACACCTGTCGTTTTTGTGGTCAAACGGGGACCGTTTTGAGTCGTTGAAAAGCCGTAGGTGTCGCTCAGGGCACTTGCAACCTGGTTGTGTCACGTTGCTTTGGGGGGGGCGCGCTCACTGGACACGTCAATTGACGGGACAAGAAAATTGTGTGCGGTTGAGTAACTGGCTATGAGATATCTCCAACTAACGTTATTATGTATGGTAGTAAGAGAATTGTCTCACGTGCCATGCATGCAGGTCTGAAACGGTGTGGTCCACTGAAGCACGTGGAGGGGGGCTGCGGGAAAACTGAGTGCATAGGGATGTTGGGCTGCCCTGCAGCTTCAAATTGATATCCTCTTTTGTACACAAACGGGTCCTTCTGGGAACTTCGATGACCCCTATTTTCTCAGGGCTCCAGCGCGGAGGCTTCGGTAGGGTAACTTCACCTCCCCATGCGTGCAGCTAGCTGCAGATTCGTGCATGTCCCATACATTTCGCTGTGATTCGAGACGTGTAATCTTTCGAGGGAGATTGCCTTTGGTGAGGCGCAATATTTTGTAGTAAATGGTGTAAATTTGATGAAATGTTGATGCGTTGCCAAGAATGTTGTAATATTTTGGATGGTCACGTTTTGCGTTTTTACAGGATGCTTTCATAATTTCTGGATTTTGATTAATTTAATCTGGGTTTCTGTTGCAAATCCATAAACCTCCATAAATTTGAAATGTTTGTGAAAATCGAGGCTCGGCAATTGCACTAATTTTAGGCCACTGCAAGTCGTGGTTTTTCACCTATTTTAGTGTCGCCCAGTTTTCTCTGACGTTGCCAATTTACCCCACAGTGCTAGGCTGAGTGGACGTGTCATAGCCGGTGGGGAAGGGTCACGTGATCGGGAAATGACACTACAGTGACTTCGTATATTAGGTTCACACGTGATACGGTTATCCTTTCGTTGCAACTCCCATAGCACACACTACAGTATACTCCCCCCATTTAACTGCTTTTCGCCGAGAGTATGCATGGTGCATATATCGGACGACATATCCAGGCGGCTCAAGACATGTACACATGCGACGTGTCAAGTCAACGAATCAATCCGACACGTCCAACCGGCCTGGTCGAGTCGATGGGCTTGATATATCCAAGTCGCTTGGGACGGATGACTAAGCAACCTTACACGACGAAACACGCGTGCAGGACACGTGCAGAGATAAAAATAGATTGTTTGGGAATGGACCGTGAAAAAAAATATTGTCAAAAGAAATTTTTAAAAATGTGTGAATAATCTGTACCAATATCGGACGCGACTGCAGGATTTCTGCAGATGGCGCAAGTATCATACAGTATGGTATCGTACAACGCGGGAATTTAAGATGTCAGGTAATCTGTATTTTTAAATCCCATCACGATAATTTGAACCGATAGCAGGTATGAGGAAAAAAAAAGCTGAAAAAATTTGTACATTCAGATCACTCCTGTGACAATAGGGAGATATCCTAGTCGCCAAAATATTACAACATGAGCTCCATTTACAGATTTAGTCAATGATATTTCCGAGAACATGCACGTCTCCCCAACCTCCTCAAAGTATCACGGATGTAGAAGATTGAGTTGAATTGGAGGTTAGGATTCATCATTTTGTGTCCCAGAAAACCCCGAAAGGACACGTATGTGCATCCAGATCAAGGGCCACGTCATTAACACGAGTGGGAAGGCCATGGTACTTGGTCATGGATATCCATGTTCACCAACTGGAAGGGCTTGTCGTTCGTCTTGCAGGGGTGCTTGTACGCATAAAAGGAGAGTCAGATGATGACAAAAAGCCGTGAGTTGTACAATACGGCTTCATCAGGAGGTGTACGCACCATCAGGAGGCGTAGGCTCACCAGGATCTCAATATACGAGCGTGGGGTAATATTTCCAAATGCGGCAAATGACTAAACTGGGACAATGGGAGATACAAGCAGATTGAGTATGCGAGTTTGCCATTGTCATCTATGCCGTACCACAACTGACAGATACCTTGTTACTGTACTGTACGTACCTTGTACTACTTTTGTTCTGTCCAGAAGAACTATAGTCCGACCAGCCCACGGATTCCGACAGTCAGGGTTCCGGTGCATCTTGCAGGACGTTACAGGACGTTAATTGATGCATCTTGGACTGTACAACGAACGACCAGGGTCTCACGTGGAGACGGTGAGGCTGTGAGGTTCTATGTACGAGTAGGTAGGGTTGATCGGGAAAGCAGAGCCGAACCCACTTCATTGTGTGATTAGTCCACAGTGAATGGTGATTCCAGTGATGATCCGTCTGTCAAAGGAATTGGACTCGTTCAGAAAAAACACTGGTTACCAAAATGGCTTGTTCACCACAATGACGGTCGTTCACCACAAGGACTTATCACAATGACTTACCAAGACTTACCAAGACTTACCACAAGGACTTGTGATAATGATTTGTCACACAAAGACAATCTCTATACGAGAAACGGGCTTGTATTTCGAGAGTCAAAGATTCAACAACAATCCTGCCTCTCAGGAGACCCCACAGACAAACGCCTTGTTCGTTGTACGGACATGCATGACTAACGTACAGAAAAACCGGTGCATGAAAAGACAAGGAGAAGAATTTTTTCCAATGCGCACGTGTGCACCGAAGCATGGATACAAAGACGGGGAAATCAGCTGAGCTGAGGGTCAGTTGTGTCGACATGCGTGTACGGCGTGTGGGTTTTTTGTTCTGTCGGAGAGGGTCCGGCGAGTCACGTGACACGTGGGAGTGGGATTCCGTGGAGAGGACGTTAACTCCGCGGGGGGTGTGCATGTTTAACTCCGGCAGAGCCCTGATAACTCCGGAGTGGAGAAAATGAAAGCATGAAGGTTAGTATAGTATCGTAGAGTAAAAGTCCGGATTAATGTGCCCCGAGTAGGCTAGTTAGGCTAGTTGAAGGGTGGATAGTTTGGATAGCGGGCAACGGTGTGTTTAGAGCAGAGAAGAATGGCAGGGCTACATTACCCGTTTGGTGTACAGGAGAGCAGCGATATTCAGGACAGGACGATCAGATCCACGGATCTCCTCAGACCTTCCTTTTTGGGTCGCTATTGAAATGTCTCACCGACGTACTGCCACGGCTCAGACCCCCTGTCGACGAGATGGCTCAAGGGGTACGAACCGAAACGAGCGTTGCGGACGTTGTGGACCGCAATCTGGCCCTGATTACAGGCTTTTTTTTTGAAAAAAATAATGGCCCGATAATGTGACCCTGATTGCAGATGTGCTTGGGGGTTACATTGAGAGTACAGCTCAGGTAGCAGGATCGCCGAGAGACGGGCTGTCCCGGCGTCGAGTTGGGCGAGAGATCGTCGAGTAGACGGTCAGGCGGATGATCGCGACCTTCACCTGAACCACGGCGCGGTTGGACGCGTCCTGGGGTCGCCAGGGGTGTCGATCGGTCGATCCCGCTAGCTGGAGTTTTCACGTTCCAAACCGACAGAATGTTGCCCTGCATGCAAACTAAGAGACGCAAACGACAGGGGCAGCCGATCGTCAGATGAGAAGTGATAGACACTCACAATAATGGGTGGGGAGGTTGAGCGACACGGGGATTGACAGATGGACAGGACCTTGGTGGAGCGTCACAGAAAACTGCACTGCTCACCGTCTCTCTCCGGGATGACCGCAGAGATGGACACCAAACCCCGTCACTCTTGACGTTGACACCCTCCTAACCCACAACCGTCGATTGTCTTGACGACACAAGGTCGACCAGCATGCGGATAAAAAACAAAAGCACAAAAGGGTCTGGCTCTCCGCTTGTACACCCATGCGCACATAAACCCGCACAGCTCTGGCTGGCCTCTTTTGCGTTTGTTGCTCACTTTGTGTTTCTCAGGCCCGAGGTACACTTGTGCAAGTAGCTTTGCGACCGACGCTTCTCGCAGGTCCACCTTGCCTTGCTTCTGCTGCCTCTCAGTCTTTGTTGCTGTCCCTGCACTCGCTACTGCAAATACATGTGCCTGCGCCGTCTTAGACTGAGTGAGTTGTGCTAGTTAAAGTTAGTTTTGTGGGCTTGAATCCGGGTGCTGACGCTGGGAAATCGACCGCGGAAGGGTCTCCACCGATCCCCACTCGATCTGACGACATTTCCAGCGTTGCAACGACGATTTTCGCAACTCAGCAACGAGAATCCCGACCGCCCACCTTAACGGGAGCTTCATTGTTAGCTTTTGCCAAACCCAATATAGTGTTTGGACTTGTTCTTTAAATAAAATATCCTTGTTTAAGCGACGTTGTACAGTATCGGGGCTGTGATTCCTGATATTTCGAAAAATGGAAATTCGCCGATAAATCCCCTGACCGAATTCAGCATGGTGGCTGGGCGGGCCGAATATAGAGCTGTTGGCGAGCCCAGCACAGTAAGACGAACAACCTGGGTCAGGTCAAAACTACCACCAACCTCATACACTCCTCCTCACGTGACCCCAGACTGCCCCACTCTCCAGCGACCATTGCGACATCTGCCATTGGCTTCCACGGGCTGCTTTGTGAGAGTTTGCGTAGACTCCGTCTGTCAGGGCTGCCTACGTCTAGGAGGCGTTATTGGCGCACTGAGAGGTTGTTTGTAGAGTGTTTGGCTATTTGCCGCGGAAAAAGAGGCGACTACGAACAAGCCTAGTCCAGGAGAGATCAGCTATCAACATTCCGATCAGCGAGTACGAGAAGGATTGTCGTGATGACGTTTTTTTGGCGGCTGTGGAATCGAGTCTTCAAGTTTGAGAAAAGAAATTTGGACTTGACAGGACCGCCAAGCAACAGTGGAGCTCTCAAGAGCCCATGGTATCCATACGGATCATTGTAACTTTGCTCTACAAGTTGCCCTGGTTGTTTGCTTTTGCGTTTGACACACTTGTTAGCCCTCCGCCCTGCTTGAGAGACAGGTCTGGCAAAGCTTGACGATCTGTCGATCATGGGACTGGTGTGGGCGTAGCGAGACCGCTGGAGCCAATGGGACTTGGCAGAGCAGCTTTAGGGCTTCTCCATCATTCTGGAGACGCACAACGGGTCTTTTGGCAGGTCTCTCTTCCGGCTTCCCGAACAAGGCTTCTACTTGCGTCCGTTTGGACCCCATTGTTGGACTCACTGGACTGTCTGCTTGCTTACGTTCAGAGTTGATCGTCAGGATTGCTCTTCCTGTTTTCGGCTCAGTTCCTGATCAACGAATGTGACATCCGTTAGTGTCGTAACGACGATGGGCGTAGAGAAAGCTCCAGCGGTGTCTGAGTCCAGATTCCACAGAGCCCCCCAGGGGTTACGGGACCCCCAGACGGCTCACCAAGCACCCAGCAATCGGATGCATGTTTCTCCATGGACTTTGGTCCCCTCCTACCCCTCAATGTCTTTCTCAGTTACGGGGTGCTAAGGCCAGACCTCAGACAAATGCACGTATTGTACCTAAACCCTGAGCATGGCAATCAGGCACGGAAGTAGCGGAACAATGTGGTACGGAGAGGGCCTAGGTGGCCGTTGTCACGGGTGCAGACCATTCATTTTAATTATACATTGTCTTTGGATGCCCTCTAGACTGGAAATAGCCGCTGTCATTGTCTCATTAGACGGATCCTGGCTCCAAGTCACCACCCCAGAGCCACTGGATTCCACCAAACGTAACATGAATACATTCCAGATTTTCAGGTCGATCGACAGATCGACAAACACACCACTCCAAGACAACCGCCGATCCAGACGATCTCTCGCTATGCCGATCGCCCCTTTGGGACGCGAAGAAGCAGAGGAGAGAACCAACCAAGAACGTCGGCTGAGCGATAACACAAGGTCAGCATGAGAAACGTGAGGCCCACCATAGACGAAAAAAGTGGGTGTGAAAGAAAAAAACAACTCACTCCACACTCTCACTCTCACTCGGACTGACTTGCAACTTCATCTGCATCCATCCCCTCACCCGTTTACCCTCCTGAGGACCCCGCCCAATGCGCTCAAAACCAAACTTTTTGTAAAATCCAATAGCCCGCTCATTCATGAGGAAAACAGTCAACATGATGCATTGGCCACTGGCCCTGGACTCTCGTAAAACCACCTCCATCAGACCCTTGCCCACCCCCTTGCCCTGGGAGCCCTTGACCACCTGAAGCTCGTACAAATACACAACTTGCAGGCCTTCCTCCTCCGTGTGCATGAAGGACACAAATCCAACAATGGAGCCATCGCAGCGAGCAACATGATACTCGAGATGCTCGTCCTCCATCTCCTCAATTTTGTCAACCCTATTCCAGCCCATCCCCGAACCCTCGTACATTCCCTTCATGTTTTTGCGCACCAATTTGTACAAATCGGGCGAGTACGGTTCTGGAGATATCATCGTGGTATCACGTGCGGAGGAGAACGTGTGTGTGGGTGTAATTTTGAACCAGGCACCACCACCCCAATAACCCAAACCCCCGTTGCCTCATGCAGCGCGGCGTCTTTTGTCTTTTCTTGTGTCGTTTTGTCTTTCTCGCTGTAGCCCTGACCCTGAACATCGCACAACCACATGGGCTCGCTGCAAAAAGTGACTCAAAAGCGTATGCAAGTGACCCCCAACTATCCAGGGTTCCACCATACCCTGGCTCTGAACTCAAAATGAAATCACAAAAGACAAACCTATTCTCCAAAAACTCAAACGAGGATGTCTTTTTGAAACTCTTTTTGAAAAGGTTAAAAAACGAAAAGCAAACATGGCAAAGAAATTCAAGCAAAACCTACACCCCAAAGTTTGTGTTTTGGTGGGCAAGAGAGAGGTGCAATGGGTCCTCTATCTGCTCTGTTGTGACTCTGCCACCGACGAAAAACATACAGTCAAAAAGTCCAGTTTCGAGTCCTTCGATGGTCGGGTTTTTTTCTTCTCCCCGCCAAATTTGGACCCTCACTCGCTAATCTGCTAATCCTTTGGTTGCACCCCTGACTGCATACCCTAACTCTTTTTGTAAACCTTGGTACAAACACATTCAGGTACCCATGAGCTATATAAGAGAGTGTCTGCCGACTGAGAGACGGTAGAATCATCTCCCAGTCCCACAATCCACACACAATCCACCATGCTAGCCCTGCAAGATCGACAACCCTACTACTCCGGTTCAGCCGTTCAGCCCCGATCAGACTACTCCTACAACCTCGTGCCCAAGGATCGAGAGTCTGCAGTTGGAGCTGCTCAGGTTGCTGCTGCTTCCCAGGCTCCCGTGGCTGCCCATGAGTACCAGCAGGATAACTACTACTACTCCAGCCGGCCTCAGAGCAAGAGTCTCAACTCCTCTGCTCCTTCCACCAACCACTCGTCTCCCCAGCATTCCCAGGTGAACACCTCGCCTTCTCTGCCCTCCATCTACGATCCCAATGGTCCCGTGGCTGCTGCTTACTACTCTGGTCCCAACTCTGGAGTCAACTCCACAAGCCATTCCCAGGTTCACAGCCAGACCCACTCGGCTGCTCACAGCCAGGTTCCCTCCCAGGTTCCTTCCCAGGTGCCTTCTCAGGTCCCCTCTCAGGCCGGTTCCGCTCCCATGAGCCCCAACAGACTGCCCATGCCCGTGCGAAACTCCCCTCCCCAGTACCAGTCGCCCACGACCAACAACCCCTACGCCGTGGGCGTGGGTAGCGGCCAGCTGCTGAACCAGCCCTTCAACCAGCCCTTCACCCAGCCCCTGACCCAGCAGCAGCTCCAGATGCAGCAGCTTCAGCTCCAGCAGCAGCAGATCCAGCAGATCCAGCAGCTCCAGCAGCAGCAGGTGCAGCAGCAGCAGTTCCAGGTCCAGGCCGCCCAGCAGAGCCAGGCCCAGTACTACGGCCAGCAGGTGCCCCAGCAGATGATGCAGATGGGCTACCAGCAGCAGATGTACCCTCACTCGCATCTCATGAACCAGTTCTCCTCCAAGCGTCAGTTCCGAACCCTCAAGAAGCACGTCTGCACCGTCTGCGGCAAGCGATTCACCCGGCCCTCGTCGCTCCAGACCCACACCTACTCTCACACTGGCGAGAAGCCCTTCCGATGCGAGTTTTCCAGCTGTGGACGACAGTTTAGCGTCGTCTCCAACCTGCGACGTCATCAGAAGATCCATTCTCCCCGAGAGTAGACGCAGCACATGGGTGCATTTATTTATTTGTACAGTAATGACTAACTAATTGAACAATTGTAGTGAAGGTAGTAGATGTAGATGTACATTCAGAATTCCACTCCACCACACTGGCAGAGATCATCGGTTCGGCGATTCTTCGGCGTGGGCTCGTCATGAGTTCTACTTGAAGAAAGAGTTTTCTCAGGGCGGCGCTTGTGTCGTCATTGACAGAAACGGCAGAAAGTGTAACTGGTATGGTTGTGTGTCTTAACCAGAGGTGGGTCCTTTAAAGAGGTGGATCCTACACCCAAGTGGGTCCTAGATGAAGGAGGATGGACTTTTGTAGAGTGTCGAAAGTAATGGATCACAAAAATCATGTCATAAACCGCAGTGGCAAAACATCCAGCCTTCTGTCATGTCATTCCTGTCTCGTACTGGTACAGTGTCCTGTAATGACTTGTGTTGTGTGTCCCGTTCTGTATCCCTGGCGATCCTTCTGTGACGATCTTCTGCGTACCCTTTGGCATCCGCCTGTATCTGATTGTGTATCTCCTCAGCAATGTGTTAGAAGATCAGGGAGATCAAGGGAGATCAAGGGATTATATAGATTAACACAAACTGACCTGTCAAATCGTCTGCAGGGCAGACACTGTGATCTTAGGTGGAGACCTGAGCATGGCGGTGGGGGGGTTTCCGGTCACGTGACCAAACAAACAAGAGCACCGTCAGAGCGTGGTTCGGGCTTCCAGCATAAGTCTGGTCATGTGATGTCTCTCTGGTCATGAGGTACTCTCTTTACGTCATTGTCCCGTCTAATATGAGACAAGTAGTAATTCGACCAGAACACACAAGTCGACGAATATGACGATTATAACGACGAGAGATTGATCTTTTTGATCGTCTCGACGAGCCGATTCTTGCCACATTCCCCAAATCGCTCCACCGTACATACATCCAAAGTTGTCTCGAATATACTTCCTCCGACGAGACCAGAACGTACAACTCGTTAAAATGTCCTGAAAATGGGCTGAGACCCCGTGTAGAGACTGACCCACTCCGGCTGGAGCAGCTATGGATATTCCAGGCACCAACTCCTCGTTTTAGCCAAACTTTTGGCTAGTTGCGGACCCATAATATCCCAAGCAAGCACCTATGAGCAACAATCGCCGATCATGATCTACAGCCCCCTTGTATGTGACGCTGGCCGATAATATCTCTCCTGCGATCGACGTGCGATAGCCAGACCCTCGCAAATCGTTGCTTTTGCTTTATTATCGCTCGCGCTAGCGACAATCACAACAAGCGGGTCATCACGTGCCCCGTACAGCCCACCATCCAGCGTCTCACAATCACATGGAAGTGTTACTTTACAGTGGTGCAGAGTTCCATGCGCCTACTTCCTTCCCAGCACCTGTACCTTGGACTGTACCCCCCCTGCAAACGTTGCTTGCGGGAAGCTGGCGGGATCAACGGCACTAGTAGTGGTGGCAGGGGTGGGTAGGAAATATGTCTTGAATTTTATCCGGGATTTTGGGCATTTGTTGGCGATTTTGTTGTGAATAATCACGAATATTCCAAATAAACCAGACAAATTCCCCAGAATATTCAAAACGAAAAACACAAGAACCCCACCAACGTGCCTTCCCTGCAGGCCTTTGGCCCTGCACTAGCACGATGCCTCTGCGACTACCAAGACGCTATTTTGTTTTTCCAATTTTTTTTCAGTTAAAATTACCCCTTGCTAAAATACGCGAGAGACCAAAATTCAGACAAAATTAAAAAAATAAAAAACCCTGAAATCCGCCTCGAGGATCGGCGCTCCTGCTTACGAAAAATAGACAAACACTTGGAAGCGCCCTATTTTTCCACGCGCGTCCCTACATACGCGTCAGAAGCACACCCCGGACCCTGTACTCTCTGACTCAGGTGAAGCCATTGTCGACAACCACGTGGTTCAGCCGGAGACAAAATATTTGCATGTCCAAACTGTGCAATTGACAAGAGAGACTCTCCAAGGAACAGATACCACAATGGGAAGCCCCAATTGATTGCATGTACTTATTACCCGGGACGCATTCAGTCCGTGGATGCATTGTCTTGTGTTATTACACCACCGGAAAAAGTCTGCCGAACCACATGGACGACCTCGGTACTGTACCAGCCTCAAACCACCTTGGTAACCCCGTAAATGGAGAATTAGTGCCATTACCGGAACCTCATGGCCCAAATGGTGCCAGAAAATGACCTGGACAAATTCCACGGAAAAACCCTGGTCAATTGTAAACCCCTGAAAATTGCGCCATTCCCAGTCCCCGGGGCCCCAGATCAATGTCCGAACACCAATCGCCGAAAACCTCGGTATAACCACAAACATACCATCTGTGTAGTCCACGGGAGAGTCTCCAGTACCTCCTCACCCCGGTACCATTATCGTACCAAAAACCTTCCACCCCATTGTATGTATGTCCTCCCCACACCACCACTAAATGCATCTCTGTATATTGATGCAATATGTGAACAAAAAAATTCAGCCAGCACAATGAACCCGAGGCAAGGTATCTGTAGCAGTGGCCTGATGACTCCAGCCATGCACAAAAATTAGATTAAATCCCCGACATCCGAGGCTCCTAAGATAACAAAAACAAGTTCCTCCAATCATTATCCACGGACCTCCAGAGGCTCGCAGAGTCGGAGATATAAGTCACATGATCCACCCGACGTGTGCTCGGGCCCTCCAGTTCGGCTTTATCTTCCTTTTTAGGCCATGTGCTTGCCCAAAAGGGCCTGAGATTGTCGTGTCGATCATTTTGTCGATCACTAGAGAAGTGTAGGACTAAAAATGTCTTAACTAGTTGAATATTCGGTCTAGCGAGACGACAAGACTTTCAGAATGATGCTAGTGAGTGTTTGAAGGGGATAAACAATATGTGATGGCGACACACCTCCTTCCACAGGAGTTGGAGACACTTTTGCGCCTGCAAACAGTGGATTGATCACGGAATCGATGGCAAGGGGAGACCAACAGGGTCTCTGAGAGCAGGAATCACCTCCTAGGAATGTGGTATCACGTGAACAAAGCTCAACATGGCGGCATTTTGTTCCCTTCTTCTGTTGCGTGTGTGTGAAGGAAGGATGAGACAATATTGAGGGGAATGTTGAGTATAGGTTATGAGTGAGTTTGATTGCAAGGGAGAAGATTAAAACGCGAAAACGAGCCAAGGGGAATCTCTTTGAAGCCTTGTCGAGTCTCACATTCGTTTTCGTCTCCTTCCTTCATCATTTCAGGTCTTTCTTGAGATTACTTGAGATTACTTGGGAGTGTGACTTTTAGTTGGGACAGTTATAGACTGCTGAACTTGTCACTGCACGAAAACTCTCATAGTCATGACCGGCGTCCCACAAGCCCACAACAGGATCCAAATCATACAGCTCAAAGTGCCAAAATCGTCTACCAGAAACATTCTCCAGCCTGTTATTTTGAACATCACTAACCCAGACGTTCCAAGAGTGATACACGTGTGATACTGCACTCCCTCAGAGAACATCCCCCTTGATCACGTGACATACCGCATTGCTGTGTGGTCCTCCACAAGTCACGTGACATACTGCACTCCTGTGGTTCTCAACAGGTCACGTGGCCGACTTTCACCACTCATCCAGGAGTATCACCATTTTCTTTGGAGGGATTATTAATCACCAAGCTACAACCCCCTATTTGATTCCCCAGGACATGACGATTACAACGATGCGCTATTGGTCAAAAGACGTTTCTCTTAACCCGACATTTCTCCGATCTCTCCAACCTCACACGTGACTATCCCGTGGGCCCTCCATGCACTCCACGCAGTCCGCAGTCTGCAGCTGACCCGTCAACTTGACATGCCTCTTTGACAGCCACCTCCACCAAGCCCCTAAATTCGCTCTGACACTAGTCTCGAATACTGCATCTTGCTCTCCACAATGAAAATTAGCTTTGGGTGATCGGCAACGGTGATCGACCTTCCCGAGACAGATCTTCTGATCTGCGATGGAGAGGGGGATGGACAGAGACAGAAAACTGCTGGCAGCAAGTTATGACACAGACTTGTGACACATGTTGTCTTGAGTGTGAGTGTGAGTGTTTCGCTAAACCCAGTGATGTGACAGGTTGCTATTTCTTTCGAATTTGAGTTTTGGATAAGGCTGTGTCTAAGGTGACACCTGGATCAATGCAAAAGTCGACAGAGAGGCGCGACTGAGACTTCAAGCACTGAATTCAAACCGTCTCACTCAGGGCATTCATCAGGTACCCAACTCATTCGGATCGGTGAACTGTACGCAAAGTTGTGGTCTTCCTTCCGCTTCTCTGACTAAAGTTGCGAGTGTTTCAAGTTGCTTCCGTGTTGGGCCTAATGCATGACTGGATGCGTTAGCGAAAAATACCCGTTGAGTGGATAGTCAGAATATCGCACTTTCAGACGGTTAAATGAGCAAAACTCGAATGCAAGAGATACCCGAGCCTCGCACACTCTCCAAGAATACAGCTGTCAACTCCTCCTGGCACTTGCACCATTCCTGCGAGTCACACAGCATTTCCAATGCCTCCCAGAAACGGCGGAGGCTAACCTAAAGTCACGTGAAGTACAAGGGTAACATCGCCTGAGAGGAAACATGGTCTGAGTTTTACAGGGACAGGGACAATGTTGAGGAAGGCACGGCATGTCCCCTTGTCGTCGACACAATGTTCCCCCCTAACTGTGTCCACAATGTACCCCCCCTTGCCTTTTGCGAAGCCAACAACAGCAGCAGACCATCATGGTTGGATCTGCCCAGACCATATCGCAGATCCATCTTGTTAGCCACACACCTGCTGCACAACAAGATTGCCCCACAGTGCGTCTGGTGGAGGGGCACATGGCAGAACGAAAAGTTGTTGAATGAAACGATACAACTTGACGGATACTTGACAGAATAGCCTTTGGGTGACATCATCGGATTGAGCTCGTCGTGGTGCATCTTTTGGTTGACTCTGTGTCCCGATACCATGTGTGTGTCGAATATTATGCCAATTCTTATTGGACTTTTCATTTCACTTGCTTAGCTTTTCTCCAACTCTTTCACAGCACAAAGAGCCTGTCTGCAACGCACGTCTAGAACAGTCTGACTTTGATTGTTTCACTCCAGCTCCCCAACTAGGCAGGTTCTTGTTCCAACGGTGCGTTAAGAAGCGAATACTGGACTTGCCTGATCTAGTCAAGCGCGTGGGGGTCAGCACCGATTGAGAACCCGCGAGTCACCCACGAGGGCCTAGACCGTTGCCCTGGTTACAACATGTCAGACGGTACTCCTTGACATATCGACACATTTGACCATCAATTTGATGTCCCAAATCACCCCGTGTCGGCGGAGAGTAGTGCGACGAGGCACAAAACACCCCAGACCTGAGAATTCGCTGGTAAGTCCGTGTCTGGGGAGCTGGAGAAATCCCAAGATTCACAAGGACGACTCCAAAGTCAGTTTTTTCAGGGTTCAGATTGCCGTTATACCTCGTGATCATAGGCTTCTCGGGTCTCTTTCGCTGCTAGTGGCTCAGCCATGGACTTTGTTGGGGCGGCTTGCGCCGGCAAGACACGGTTTATATCAGGTTCTCGCATGGTGGGTGTTCTGATGATGCTCCTCTCCTGTGCCTGTCCCTCAGGTTATACACATGCGGACAACGTTTGGCTGCTTTCATGATGTGACCTTGGGAAGAAAATATTTTGAGGCAGTTTCACTTTCAGGGGACGAACAAGGACATGGATAGGGATAGTGCCTTACAGCCCTACACAAGAGGTCCTCCATAGTCAGAATTATCACTCTAACTCATTCTGACTAGTCGCTTGTGCTGTAGCCAGTTTTTGTTTCTGTGATTCTGCCATGCCTGACGTCTCTACATCTTTGCATGCGATTGACACGTGGTGGGGTGCCATCTCAGACATACATACATGACAGGTTATGAGCCCCATACCCAAGCATCATGCACAATCTCCAACACAATCTAGTTGTTTATCGTCGCTGTAATGGTATGTTTCAGATGTGGCTTTGTGGTCGAATCTACAGCTCTACCTTGCGTGGTTACTGCGCCGACACCAACTTTGGGGTGAGCACCACATGATTCTGGTGGTACCAGTAGGCACAATTCCCGTGGTGGGCACGATAGGGGTCGTGTGCACCCCTCACCCCCCTCGCATGCCATGGCACCGGGTCATGCCGTTATCTGCTGCTCTAGTAGATGATGTCATCCTGAATCATGGGAGCAACTGCTTCTAGGCTGCCACACAGAAATGAAAAAAGGGGCTGCTCTATCGGTCAACAAAGACTTGGTGTAATGCACTCGAGGAGAGGTTATAAACACAAAGAGTCGGGCCGAGAACAAGGGTGTAAGATGTGGCAAGCCTGACAAGCGATAATGCCGTTATCTGACACTGCCGCTGCCGTCGCTGTGATACCCTGGTCCAATACCCTGTCACCCTGCAACCCTGCATCCATCACGTGCAGCTGAAATCATAGTGTGCATATGTATTCGTGCACCTCTTTGAGTGTGAAAGTGTTGGGCTGGGCTGTAATGTAGAAGGTAGCTTGTAATTGAAAAACCATGTTGGCACATTCCTCAACCCCTGTCACCTCTAAAGTCTTTGCAAAAAGTGCTTCTGTTTGGCCACTGTGAAATTACCGTCCGTGGTTTACACAAGCTGATGCAGGGCTGTGATTCGACAGTGATCGCAGGGTCAGCCAGCGCATAAACAAGTCTGACACTGTTTGTACTGTAACTAACCGGCATGAAAGTGCAGAACAAGATAATGTTAGGCAGTGCGTCAGATGAGAGCAGAGAAGACCATCACAGCGACGGACAACGACTTCCGACAGAGCGGTAGCAGACACTGCAGAGTGGCGTTGTTCCATACAGAACAACCAAGAAAACAACAGCTTCAGCACAGGTGAGATGCATGTGGTCGGAGAACATGAGCAACAGGATTGGGCTTGTTCCAACAGAAAAACCGAGAAAACAACAGCTTCAGCACAGGTGAGATGCATGTGATCGGAGAACATGAGCAGCAGGATTGGGCTTGTTCCATACAGAAAACCCGAGAAAACAACTGCTTCAGCCAGGTGAGATGCATGTGGTCGGAGAACGTGAGCGACAGGATTGGGGATGATACAGTCCATGGCGTGGGGGTTACAGTTTGGCATGGACGGCACAGCATGGCGTGGGCGGCACAGCATGGCGTGGGCGGCACAGCATGGCGTGGGCGGCACAGCATGGCGTGGACGGTACAGCATGACTTGGTCAGCGCAACAGGGCATGATCGGTACAGCGTGGCATGGGTGGTAATGCATGTCGTCGGGGATACAAATGGTTTGGTCGATACAGCCATGTGCAGCCTTACGCCCCAACCTGGCAGCGGTTGAGTAAACGGCACACATCACTGAGCCTCCTCTCCAGGCAGCCCAGTTACAGACACAAAGAGACAACCAAAATGGCAATCACAGCTGCAGAATCAGTCATGCTGACAGTTCAACATTGGGCTGTATGTGAGTGAGAGATTCAGCATTGGAACACAGTTGTGTCTTCGGTTGTCTGTCTGTGTTAGTGGCGAAACTACCAGGGTGGATCTTGTTACCGGGCTGTTTGTGCTCTGTGGTGTTGTGCTCTGATTGAGCCTGGAGTTGGGGGTGTATCACCCTTATATAACCCCCATCTGTGTCCATACGCCTCTAAATTTGGTGGCAAACGACACTTGGCATGTCATGGTCTCAATTTTTTTTGAAATCTGCGCTGGTCGAAAATCTTTGACTGCTCCAACAGTGCACCAGAGCTGCTGAATCAAGCTAAATGGTTCTATTTGTCAGAATCAGGGCTACAGTAGAATGAATGGGTTCGGATATGGGGCGCATCAGATGGCCACAAAACATCGCATAATGCATCTAGGTGTGTACGCGACACCGCATGGATCATGCACAATATACAGCATACACGCACATTTATGCACACCATCGTAAGGAAATATACCAGACGCTGCCTAGGATCTCGTTAGAATGATATCAGCCATAAGACACTCCCTCATCGACTCACTAGTAAGATAATAGTTACTTGACAACAGTGTATATAAGAGCAGCCAAAAATTTCCTTCAAGTCCATAATTACAGAGACAGTCATCCACTCTACCACCAAGAGCATAATGTCGAACTCTCAGAGTGTACTTATTCCGACTGTCTCTTGATACGAGTGATATGTAACCACGGCAACAGAGCAATTCTCCAACCTTTTTCATAAAAACCAATTATTATGTACATATTACAGCAACGGAGAAAGAATTGCAAACTGGGGAGACATGGCAACAGCCGAGTTCCGTGCATGTGATGACTAACCCTCGGAGCTTTATCTGACTCTATTCTACAATGGATTCGAACGCCCAGAACTGTGTCAGAAGGATAACGCCCAAACTTTGTTGGTGTTGGAGACTTATGGCCCTAACTCACTATAGTCGATATTTTTTGCGACTGACCTTGTCTAGCCATTGTGGCGCTGTTGCCTGCCTGCAGGAACAGCAAGTTATTATTTCGAATGGTACCCTGCGGACTATAGTTTCTGGGATGCAGATTATTAGCGTACCTTGATTTGTTTTTTCTGCCGGCAGCCTGTCACACATGATTTCTTCTTCTTCTCAACTGAAATACTCAACAATTATTTGGATTATGCTTAAGGAAGTTACTGTATATTGCATGACAAGGTACGTGTCCCCGCCAAAGTATCGCTACAAACCTTCAAATATTACCTTACCTGGCGAATCTTCAGGAGGATTTACATAAAATCAACCTTTGATATCCCTGCGGTGATCCACTGCGCAGCCTAGTCACTGTTGTTAATCTAGCCGAGACTGTGTGAGACCTGTGGTGAGACATTGATGATCAATGTGTAGTCATTCAGGAACAAAGGCTTATATAAGCGGTGATGCTGTCCTGGCTGAATAATCGTCAATTTCGGAGTCCGACAACAAATGCCTCATCCAGACCCATGCCAAACACTCACTCAGGCCTCAACCAGATCCATTCCAACACTTAGTTTTGCCCCGACCTGCATGCTGTTTCAAGTGAGCAGGTTCGTCTTTGTATGCGGACAGGTACCAGGTACGTGTTCAACAACGTTGTGGGGAGGAGGGTTCGAAAGAGAGGCAGGGTGTCGATAATTGTTTTCTCTTTCTCTGGGGTTTCATCCGGGTTAAATATCGTGTTTATTTTCCCCATTTTTCCGAGCTCCTACAATGTACTTGTCTGTCTAATAAAAAGAAAACCATTTCATCGATATTTGGGAGCCATAATTCGTCAAAAAACAGAATAATGACCGAGAAATCACTACTAAATGCGAACCAGCCCCTCCACCAAGTCCTGCGCGGTTCCTCCACCAATCCTGCACTCTAGACGCCTCCAAGCGCCCATGCACAGGGGTTACATTACATGTAGGAAAAAGCAAACATCATTGTGGGAAAATTGTGTTTGGCCAGATATTATGACGAAAGCGTCGCGCGGTGCAATTTCCGATATGTTTCGCCGAAATTCCAATAATATTTCTTGTTCCTACCCAACAAGGCGCTGCAGTCCGCCTGAGACTTGTTTATACGGCTGAACGTGAAAATATTAGATAATAACCGAGCTGTGACGTATGTGAGAACCACCTTGTAGGATGACAAGCGCGGGTATTGTTTACTAAGCAGTGAGACAGAGGGGTTTATCGAAGGAAGATCTCGTTCGATATCTCCATGGACCTTGTAGTCTTACTCTCGTAACAGCAAATTAACTCTCAGAGTCTCTAGTCATAACCTGAGAGAGACACTCATTAACCCTGTCAGTCCACTGGGAGGTGACGCAATAGTCACGATAAAAAGCAAAGATCGCCAGCCTCCCGATATACGTCGCCAATGTCTCATCCAAGTGGAATCCGACACATTCACTGCCCATAAACAACCCCTACGTCTACATACAATTGCTTTTGCAACTGTGGTGGCGCCCTAGGACCTACTGTTTCAAATTCCACGGAAATTCAGACCAGAGTCAATATCGGATCGGCGAATGTCTTGGGTGACTGAGAATCGAGAAGATCAGGATGCGAGACAGCAACAGCGCGACGCGTACTGAATACCCCTTTGTGGAATTCACAAAGCAGAGAGTCTTGGTATTTGTCTTGTTACTTGTACTGTTTTTTCTTCACGTTCACATTCAAGGCGTTCAATATCTGTATACTCCGATTTCCTCTTTAGTCTAATTTCCCCGATCAGACATATCTGGGGGTGAAGAGAGATGACCAGCATTTGTCATGGCAACAATAGAAAAACAACTACAATCACCCACTTTGCAATAAGACAAAATATGGACCCATCGTCAGAACACACACCCCTCTTTTGCACTTGCTTAGTAAGCACCGTAATAATCATGCAAGATCAAACCTTATCTTTTTCGAGCCGCATGGAATTAATGAGCCGCACGAGAGTAGTCTGATTAGAGCCTCCATTATTGGTGCTGGAGAAGTTTTTGAGGAGAAATAGGACATGGTGGGGATAATATGGACCTCCATTGAACGTTTTCCGTCGGTGAATGAGATCTTACGATTTTATTGAGGTGTAAATATCCAAAAGTATCCTTCTGCTCAGTTTTGCTTCTTATCAAATAAAATCTTCGGGATATCCTAAAGACAGAAGAATACAAGTAAGGGACACCGGAGATCGCCACGGTATTGTCCCTGAGATGGTCCCTGAGATGGTCCCTGAGATCGATTCATGAGTCTCTAAATCACTCGAGTAAAGGGGTACTGGTGAGTGTGTTTAACTTAATGTATGTCTAAGAATGGAAGAACCAGTATCCTAGGTTTTGAGAGAGAAGGTGTTCTCGGGCTAGGGTATGAGAATTTTCCATTGGTTTAACTTGTAGCAGCTCAAGTGACGATCTGTTACACCCTGTCAATCCTACTTCGCTTGTAGTGGGTTGCTCTGATGATAAATATCGTAGCAAGAGTACCCCACGGAGATGTCCTGACATGGAGACTTCATCTTGAAAGACAGGTGGATAGTCATGGTTCAGAGTACAAGAGGGTAGTACTGTTTTTGAGCTATCTCAGTGCATCTACAGGTCTGCCGATACACATTTTACTGGCCCCCTCCATATACCCTCGGAAACGAGATAATACGATTATTCCTGTTCAGCGACACGATAATGTGCCCTTGTAGCGTGTATGAACCCTGTGCGATCTTTTTCTATCTCTATTGCACTGTTTTGAACACATTTGACATTTCATCGATCTAACTTGGGTTGACCAACTCTTGGAATACTCACTCTATCGGCTCAAGATGAGTCTCATTAGAAACCCACAAACAAGTTGAGTATAATGGTGTACTTTTATTGGTTATATGTCGCTTGTGGGTTTCTGTAGCCTGCTCTGTAAGATGCTCCTCATTGAGACAAGAGAATCCGACTGAAAGTGCAGCTGGTGCAGTGGAAAAGAGAGTCACGTGGTGTAAATGACAATTACGTCTCATTATTGATCCAGTCCAGCTCTCATATATCAGTTCAAGCCCAGAATGTCTAGTCTTAAGAACCTCGTTGTAATTGATGATGACTAATTTTGGTCATCAAAAATCGATAATGACGGAAACAGAAATAAAGAGTATCATTTCATTGTATTTCTTTGTTTTCGGTTCAGAAAACCCGTTTATTTCCATCTCTAGCCGTATGATCTTCATCTGCCAATCATTGTCATGAATGTCTCCTTATCTCAAAAATTTTGTATGCAAAAAAGCACAGAAATGCACACCATTAGATAGCCCAACTTGTTCTCATTCCAATGGTGCTAATAATATCTCTCAATGTCTCTGTTACGGCAAAGGACGACCTCTCTATAGTGCGTGGAGGGCGTGTACTGAATTTCGGTGAGACAAAGCATCTCTTTATCCACAGATCACAAGACACGAACTGGGCAGATTAACCGAATACAGTAGGTGGAGAATAATGAGAGAGGGCTCCGTTAGAATTTTTTTCAACAGGATTTTACTGGTCTCTGAGTGATCTTCCTGATGGCTTGACTTTTCCAGGAATTTTCTAATGTTTTCTCATATTTAGACACTTTTCTGAACCGCAAAGACCCTCAAGAACCCCACTAATCCTCCTTGACCATTTTCGGAACGCTCTAGAACTTTCTTCACCATTGTCACTCGACTATATTGCACTAATGCACTACTTGTAGCGATAAAAAACAGTCTACCCCTTCACTCTGAAAAGTTGAGCCACTCTCCACCCGCACGCACGTATATGGCCAAAACGCCGTCTGAACCTCTGTGACGGTGTGAGTTAGTGTTACAATCTACTGCGCTCTGTGTCGGTGTGAGTTGGAATCACGTGTGACTGGAGTTGCCGTGTTGGGCTTTTTTCCCGACGAGCAGTGCAAAGAGTGGCGTGAGGGGTAGCTGAGAGGCGATTATGGTCTTTAAAAGGTGATTTTTGCGTGTGAGAGACGCTAGGGGTGTTCTAGAAGTGAAATATGTCATCTATGATGATTTTCCCCTATTTTCCATATTTTTACTGATTGATCTCGATTTTTTACGGAATATTCCCCATATTCCAAATATTCCAAATATTCCCACTTTGCCAACTCCAGTAAATCAAAAAACCAAATCACAAAGAAATACCCCTTTCTAGCCTCTCGACACCCACTCGTCCATAAATAGAATCTATGCATTGTTGAGGAGAAGGCTTTGGCATTGTCGCTTACATACACTCCTATAACCGCTATAGAAGAACATCTATGACTTTACAAAGATGTCGATGCATCCGGTTAGCTGCAGAAAATAATGATCTGCTGATTAAAGATCCACTAAGCTAACTTTGGAGGATTCAGGATGAATAACCGGACGCATGGAAAAATATTAGCAACAGAAAGTGGGTTTCAAAAAAGTGCATGTTACTCAAAGACACATATCAGAAGAAGGGGAGCAGATGTAGACACGCAGACTTTGAATCTGGGTTCCAATGCACCTGCAGAATCACCTTATCAACTCCTCACCCCTGCAGTATCCCAGTATCCATGTGCAAATCCACATTCTGTACGTCTCGTATCCACATCAGTTTCTTGAACTAGTTTTGGGGGTATTGTCATGTATAGCTCCAATTTCTTTGTACGCGGTTCGTATAACGATCCATGTCACCTCTGATGAACTAACTGGATTAGTATGGAGTATTGTCATGTATAACTTGATGTCTTTGTACTGTTGGGTAGGAGAAGCAATAATAGTGGAATAATAGCGAGTATTAACAAAGAGGAGGGGAAAAATATGTACGAGAGCCACTAGCCACCTTTTTAAAAATGCTGACTCACTGCAGAGGGTTATATTGTTTTTGACGAGTGGTTTTGACGGGGGTGTTCAAGAGCTGACAAATTATGTTTTGACGTTCAAGAGCTGAAAAATAATGTTTTGACGGGGGTAAAAATAATAATAGTCAGAGCAAGGGACTCTAGTCAAAATTGTGTCCGATGGTGGCTTCTTCTGGAGATTTTATGGTCATTATAGGGGTTTCCTGGTTTTTGACATTGATGACTAATGGAAGGGGCATGTGGAAAGATGTGTTTGTATATTGGAGAGAAAAAACAAATATTGCAATATTGATGCTGTCAAGGAGGTCGTTGGGGTAATTTTTTATCCACAGTGTTATTGGTTAACTGAACTTGAACGACCTCTTGTAAATCTAACCATCGAACACACTCACCAACACACACAAGGCTGGAATGATGGATGAAGTCATATCGACACTCTCTCGATCAACAAGAATTGCGTGTCTCGCGAGGAGAACACTTTCCCTGATTTAATTTCTCCAGGTTATGTACAGTATATCCCTTTTCACTTGAAATTCCCTCAACATTGATGTTTCAAGTACTTGTAGGGACTGTTAGGAAGATACCAATCAACAATAAAAAATCGTAGACAACGTATTAACACTTCAGATAACAGTTCCGCTGTTATTCACCCCTGTTATTCACCCCTGATTATTTATTTCTCTCTTGGGTACCCTCCGAAATTGGACTCGAGAAGCCTAGCCGTGCAGTTACCCGAAATGGACAGCAGTGACGTCCAGAAAAATATACCATGGACCGAGTGGAATATCGGATCAGTGAGGAGATTTCCAAGTTTGACCTGATGTTTCTGCCGATCCAGTCTGACTAAGATACACTATATCCAAGGATTTGGCAGCACTGGAATATCCAGGGAGTCTGATCAAGGAAGTAATGACAGGAGATAGCAGGAGAGTCTGTCAAACTGCCAGTTCTTTCCAAACTGGACACCTGCCGACTTTCCGATTCGGGATTAATGAAAATGAGGAGGTTCACCCCTGGGAAGTCCGACTTCGTGAGTATTCTCGGAGAATAGAGTAATGTGGAGCCCTAGGAGGTTTTTCCAGGTCGGTATCAACTCATGAGGGCACCTAGATGTGGTCTTTATAGTTCTCGATAGGTTCTTACACCCTCCCATCTCACCTTCTACACGATAAAATTACAATGATATTTTTCATAGAAGTGTGATATACAGGACCAATAAAAATATATAATTCAATTCAAATGCGTTCTATTCCCATTTGGACTCGATTTATAGCCCCCTTGATTTTTTGTCTGACCATAATTCAATCCAATATCAGGTTTGAGGTGCTGGAGTGGCTGACGACTTTTGTGGATCACTTCGGAACGAAACTCAGAACAGTAGGTGGAACAGAGATCTTGATACTCACTCTGAGTGTCTTAGAAGGAATCTGAGTCCTATTCGTATTTTTTACGAGAAGACATTGAGGTCACACAAGTCCAGAGCCTGACTAGGCATGTTTTCCACTCCGAGATGTCCAGGATGTGCTCAATTTGCTAGAGATAATTCAGTAGGGAATGAGGAAGACCTGAGAGAGTAGATATTCACATGGAGGAGAATCAGGGGTTGTATCCACCTCTTTTAGCTGCTAGAATGAATTCACCTATACTCGATTGAGTATTGATAACCTATCACAGAGCAAACTAGTCTCGAACAGAGCAACAAGTTTCGAACTGCTCAGGTGTATAACGATGATGAACGCGTAGTTTACTGGGATAATTCAAAGGACAGACTGTTGCTGGACTTGTACCACGCTTTGATATTTGGAAGGAAGGTCCTAGCGGATGACTTCGATCTTCTGGTGCATATCTACGGGTTTTCAAGCACTATTAAAGCAGAAAATCGATCTTCATCACCCCAAACGCATCTTCCAATCTCTCCACCCCTCCTCTGCTGACCACTGTGACACGCACTGCTCCTGCCGACCCGAACCTAAGGTCAAGGAGCTCGTGGAGGTACTTAAACGGCCGAAAGGACTGTAACCATTCTCTACGAGAACATGGAGAAGTCAGCAAGCACCTGAGAAGGAGACGGGCACAAATCCGAGGGTCCAGAGAGCTATTATTGATGTAAATCGTTTCCCACTTCTTGTAGGACCTGAAAACCCCTCTACGATGACTATATCCTTCTGAGAATTCTGTCATCAATCTTTACATCTAAAACCGTTTTATCGAAAACCATCAATACCATCAAAATGAACAAATGGTGAGTTGAGGATAGTTTGACCATTCGATTTGTACCCGGTACGATAGCATGACTTCTCCAATGTCTATTATCTCCTCTATATCACTCCTGACTGTCTCGTTTCAACGAAACTCGCCGAACCACCACTATCAGTCCGTTCATGGTCAGAATGTTCAGATACAATACAGATAATCAACTTTCCGTTTAGATACACTATCATACACTCCCTGGAAGTGATCCAGAGGCCAGCAGTAGTAACAGAATCATCGCAGATGCCAGATACACCAGATTGACGCTCGCTCAATGTCGACATCATCGTGTCTACCAAAAGGGAGACGAGAGTGAGAGGTACACGAGTTGGGGGTTGGGTTGTAAATGTAGCAGCACTATAGGCCCTTATTATGCCATCTCTACTTTTTTTTTCCTTTGGGTTCTTGCTTACTGATTATTTGATGTTGGTCCCTGGACGGGTAATACAGTAGATCATATGTACAGCGTGAAATGGAGAAAATAATACAAGAAGGAGTCGAATAAAAATATGGAGGACCTACCAGGACGGTCTAAAAGTGCTCTGGATTTTTTTTCCAAGTTCCTGAGACGATTTTGAGTGTATTTTTCTAAGATTAGAGGATCCTGCTAGTGTAGGCAGTGATTTTGAAGAACCATATAGAGCGATAAATACATAGGGAAAGAGGTTAGCAAACAGTATCAATGTGTTATCCTGACCGGTTAATGGCGTTTAGAACCGCTTTATCCAGGATATCCTGGAAATATCTTCCCATGGTTTGGAAGTGAGTGTCCCCCTTTGGTGAGAGGTCATGAACAAGATGGGTGTAGAAGATACCATAAGGAGTCTTAAAATAAATATTCATATGGAACACTGATTGATGAATCTGTCGTAGTCGTCTATAGATCTATTTACGGATTTGCTCCTTCACTCAGAGTGGTATATATCACGGCTCTCCAACTAGGGTGAAGGTCTGAGAAGAACAATGGTGACCTGCAGGTTGGAAGGAGCTTCACAGTCCATATATACTCAGATCAAGAGGGAATGGGCCAATACATAGATCTGCTATTGAGTGCCTTGAAGGTTTTATCTTCCTTGATAATCCAATCTGATTCTGGAAGTCGCATTCGGTTGTCGGAGTGAATCGTGTCGGTTCGAGAACATGGGTTTCAGGATGTAGATAAATCTTTGGAGTGACGTTACTTGCTATGGAGCCGTGTTATCTCAAACCACGAATCACCAAGCTGTCAAAAGAGTAAAGATACCAACTCTCTGGTGTCTTTACTGAAACAACAAAATGACTCCATTTATGATCTCAAAATCGTCAATACTTGTCAGAAAAAAAAAGTCCAAGCAGATCATTGGAATCAGCGGATCAACACAAACATAATGGTACCTTTTATTCTCTCATAAAATGGTTGTTCTATAGCTTAAGTGGTCCACTTCGGAGGGCGAGAACAGCAACCCTGCAGAAAAAGACCCACACATAATAACTGCCTAGTAAGTGACAGTGTCATCGGAGTGTCTGGTTGGGTGACCTTTTTGATCTCTCCTCTATTTTGGCCTCTTTCACACAAACTACTCTGAGATATCATCCTAGCTCGTGGCAACGGTTGAAAGGTCTTATTCAATATCTTCATGACCATTGGACGCAAATTTCAGCTGTGATGATCTACACAGTCTCGATTGGAGTTACCGGTTCGAGTTTATACGCAGTCTCGACTGGAGTTACCGATTGGAGTTGTCTTCTTGTCCACGGTGGACTTTCAGAGGGAGGAAGCTGAGGGTTTCAAGAGTGGCCATTATCAGCACTGCCACGGTACCAGGAATCAAGGTCGATTGCTCCTAAAAAAGCTCTGCTGATCAATATTCTGCTCATAGACATCTATCTCCTGATGAGTATGTCCTTCTCTAGTAGAGCTCATGTCTTATCAGCTACCAAGAGAGATTTTGGTATGAGACCAATCTCAAGTTCCTTGTTCAGATTATAACTCCAACGACCTCATCGTCCGACCCTCGAGACTGAACTGGACGCTCTGGAGGTGATTCAATCGTATTGGAGACAGGAGCAACACTGAGACGATTCTGCAGATTGTTAGGTACTGCTTGGAGAGATACAGACGGACGAATCAAGGCTAACAGAGTCCCATACATGAGCAGAGACGTAGTATCAACGACACCGGATGTGCAGGAGACGAGATTTCTTTGCAAATGTCGCTGATTCAAGATCCATCACGTTTTGACCATACATCGTGGTGTTGAGACGACGATTTTGAAGGATTTACAAGTCCCCCGCCCTCAGAAAAAATCTAGCATAGTCTATACAGGTGGATCCTTGTAGAATGATATTATTCAAGTTATTTCAGAGTCTTTGCCAGAGTAGATGATGGCACATGTGTGGTATACTTGTTTTTTCCTGATGTAATCTTGAAGAGATACTAAACTCTAATATATATTTCTTCAACTCTAAATAATTTTTTCTGCAACTTTATTTGATGATATAGTAAACTCTAAATATTTCATTATCCAAAACGAATTTTGAACAACACTGAGAATGTACAAAAAAGACTGAATTTTGTTCATAAAACTGGACTATATTTTTCATGTTTCCCAATTCATACTAATAATCATCAAATTCAAATCAGTAACTGTCTATTCTGGTTTTTCTGAGCTATGATGTCGGACTTGGTTCCAGCGTTTTAGTGATTTGTAATGCTTTGCAAGCTGAAAATGCCACAGTCACATGATAAATACATATTAATATCTTGTCAGGTTTCTGAGGTTCGTTCAACTTGATTGAAGTCCAAATAATACCGTTAAAACGCATTACAAATCACGACAACCAGTGAATGTAGTCAACGGTTAATACTGGATACTTAATTTCACCCTCATTGTGAATGTACTTATTCCAGATTGGCTCAATAATGATCTTGAAATGCTTCCGACGAGTATTCATTGCTTCCTTATCTTTTCTAGTACCTGAACAATACCATACCATCACTCAAAGACATCTGAGCTATACAAGGGTGGAATAGATAGTATCAGGAATCGTATTACAAGCTTACTTATCTCGTAAGGAGGTATCAATTGGAACATTACTCTCAGTAGATTCGATTTTAGGATGATGACTTTAGGCAACTTTTCCATCTTTGATGATGGAAAGTCAGCTATGAGTCAGCGGTTTTAGAGGTAATCTCTTCTAATAATGACAACTGGGAGAATATTATCTGGACTTTCTGAATGGTATCTGGTACCTGGTATCATACTACCGACTTATCTCTCATTGAAACTTGTAATTAGCCGCCCAGAGAAGAACTATTGGTAGCCTCGAATTACGATACTTGGAGAACTTCTGAACATCATATATTCGACGTGATCATCTGACAGTTCAATTATATTGCGGATCAAAGCATTTCCAATTTTTCCCTCTGATTTCTTCTGTGTTCAATCTCGATTGAATCTATGACCTCCTACCAGTGCAGTAGTGGAAGCTTGTATGTTCTTCGAAAATCGATATCGAGACTTCTACAGATTGTATTTTTTTACAATTGAGTCAGATACTGGGTCCTCTACAGATGATGACTCTGAAAATCCAATATACAAACGGTTTCCTCTTTCTCTTCATCTACTTAAGGGAAAAAAACAGTTACACCATAGAGACTCGTATATCTGCCTTTATAGTCGATTTGAGAGATATACCAAAGCTAATACACATGCCACACACACTCAAGTCGATCTTCCAATTCTCAACCCTCCTTGTACTCGTGGATGATTTTTTTCTTTCGGATTCTCTTTTCCATGTCAATAACGGAACTACCTTGTGAAGCACGGGAAGATGCCCTCGTTGAACGGCAGGCAGTGATATTTACAGCTTTAGCCTGACCGTCCAAATCACGTGTTCCAGGTCTCAAGATGTCAGTAAAATTGCTTCCCTCAAACGAAATAGGAAACCTGTTCTTCCTAAGCATCATCATGTTATATAGTCTCGCCCAGACCTAAAATCCAAGCCTTAGGAGAGCACATGATGCAAGACCCTTGGAACATGCCATAAAAAGGACCCTAACGCACTTTCAATTATTTATTGATGTCATATTCACCAATTGGTCATGGAAAGTGGGAATGGCGACCTCTGGCGAATGGGAGCTTGACCAGAGTCACCTTATGAACAGATTATGGGTCTGACAGTAACTACGATACCCATCTCACGACGTACCGTTACTGACTCATTTCAATGGACAAAATGCACCTAATGGTGAATGGGGAAGTTGATTGGTGGAATATCTCAGCTGGTATAATCAGAATCACAGTCATGAAGGACCTACTGGTCAGAAGCTTTCATACTGGTATTGTACTGAGCTGTGGTATTTGACGAGAAAAAACATATATTAATGAGCCAATATATAGAAAACAAGTGCTCTGGGCGATTGTCGACAAGTACTCGCCGAGGTGGCTACATCTAGACTTTGAAAGACAGATGTATCGTAGATGTAGTGTCTACAATTGAGTAATGTACACTATGAGAGTCAGATAGTGGCTTCTTCTAAAGTCTACAATGGTTCAGTATCTTCGTTTACACTTCATCTACACTCCGACTAGTACAAATACGACTGGCAAGCCAGCTTTTATTGACAGGGTTCGAGATCTGGTCCATTTACTGGCGAAGACACTTGAGAATGTCGCCCCACACCTTCTTGGGGTCCTGGGCAGCATCAACACCCTTCCAGATGCCGGTCTTCTGGTAGTAGCCAACAATGGGCTCGGTCTGCTTGTGGAAAGAGACCAGTCGCTTGGTGAGAGCGTCGGCGTTGTCGTCGGATCGCTGGACAAGAGCCTCGCCGGTCACGTCGTCGATCATGTCCTTCTTGGGGGGGTTGAAGACCTTGTGGTAAGATCGGCCGGAAGCAGGGTGGACCAGACGGCCGGTGATTCGGGCAACCAGAAGCTCATCGGGGATCTTGAGCTCAACGGCCTTCTCCAGAGGCTGCTTCTTCTCGGCAAGCATCTCATCGAGCTTCTCGGCCTGGGGGATGGTTCGGGGGAAACCGTCCAGAATGAAACCCTTGGAGCACTTTTTGTTGTTCTCCAGCTCGGATCGGATCATGTTCACCATGATATCATCAGACACCAGTCCTCCAGCGTCCATGATCTTCTTGGCCTCGATTCCGAGAGCAGTCTTCTGCTGAACCTGAGATCGCAGCATATCTCCGGTGGCCAGGTGGCAAGCACAGTACTTCTCCACCAGGTTGGGGGCCTGGGTACCCTTGCCGGCGCCGGGAGGGCCGATCAGAACCATTCGGATGGACTTGGGCACCTCGGGGGCAATCTTGGCCTTGGCAGAGGCCTCGAGCTCGTGGACTCGAGCAGCCAGACGCTCGACGGTAGCTTTGAGATCTTCAATTGTGGACATTGTCGTGTGTGTGGGGAGGTTTGCGAGCTTGACTTTGAACAAAACAGGTGGTGGGAAAATAAACTTTTCATGTATCAAAAATGGACCAGCGGAACACGTCTTTTTTGAAATATAACAGAATCCGTAAAACGAAAAATAAAAACTCTACCTTATACGCCACATTTAATTGGACACCTGGAGCTATTTGCTCATCTCAACAAGTCACCTCGCTCGATAGATCACTCCAACCGCTCAAATCGACACATCTCCAGCTGAAAAACTCAACTCCAAACTCTCTTTCGTCCAACAAGACTACGAGTCATCATTGGTTGGGAGCAGCACGTGACTGAGATGAGCCGAGCGCATCGGAGCAAAACGGGCCCAAAACAAAAAACCAGAAATGAAAAGGAAAAGAAAAGGAAAAGAAAAAGGATAAGTCATGTGACCAGCCCAATTGAAGACTGGAGGTTGGTCCTTTGGTCACGTGACCGCCCTCTCACCCGCCCCCAGCCTCCTCCACCCCGGCGGCTCGAGTTACCCTACTTGTGAGAGACAAAAAAACGCCTCAGAGCTCTCTCTCGGTATCGGCATGTTCGGTTGGATATTTCAAATTTCAGCAAACCTTAATTCTCAACATCCAACAGGTGCTTGTTGGTTCGATCCGTGCTAAGCTGAACATGGGGAGTGAAAAATGATGAGGAGAGAAATGAACGAGAAAAAAATACCGTGCGGATGTGACGAGTGTGATTCATCTTTACTTCTTTCCAGGGCTGCAATATTCTGATTTACTACTCCATAGGACTTGTCAGACTCGCTCAAATGTGCTCTCTCTCATAAAAGATCTAAGGGAATCCAGAACCCAGACTCCTCAGCAAAATTAGTAGCTGTTGACCCGATTGGTTCCAATCCAACTAAGCGTGTGTTTCAGGGCTCAACGGTGTGACTGTACGATAGTATGTTCATCGTCTGAAACCAAATTGCCACGGATCCCTGAGAGTCACTCAGACAATGTCGAATCTTGGATTCAATTCGTGTGCCAGAATGAGCTCTCACAGCCCACGTATCCTCTAAGAACCCTGCTTGCAGTAGAGACACAGAGATTCTAGTCTCTCCTGTATCCACATAGTGGATTGCATTTGAGATATAGGAGTTCGGCCTCTCTTTGTTAATTAGTACGATATGCTCTCGTCCAAGGAGTTGATACGTGTGTTGTTGCCAGTTGTAAGAGGTGTGGGAATATCCTTCTACTTTCCGTCATCGTCTTCCTCTCTGGGTTGACTGCTGCTGTGTAATCAGAGGGACATTGAACGTGAAACAAGATAATTCTGGGGTTGTTTAAGACAATATTGCTGAATAAACTGTTCCTTCGATGTCATCGAGAGGTCAGTTGGTGTGACTTAACGAGTTGAAGGGCTGGGAGAGTGTTTAGGGGTCGTTGTTAAGTGGACTGCTTTCGTAGCGGTATGAAGGGTCTGTGATGATAGCTGTAGAATTAGCCTGAGATTATCTGATGGGGTTATGCCACGAGACTCCTCTTGCTCTTCCCAAGGTCAGAATCTCATTGGATCATTTATTATTCAGTCACACTGATCTGTCCACATGTCAGCTACAGTCAGCTTGGTCTCAGTCTGGAGAGTTACACTCATAGGGGACAGAGGTGCTTGAGCTGCCAAATGTATTCATAGAAATGATCACTTGTGGGATGGTTCCAAACATAAGAGTGTATTGTATGTTGGAGATTTATATCGTGAAGATTGACTGCTCTGGACGTCAACCTGACGGCTGTCTAAGTTGGTCTGATAGTTCTTCTCAGAGTGACTTTTTTGTATCATAAAAAATCGTGGTTGACTGTGACACAAATTGAAGACTAGAAGACCCTTGTACAGTCCTTCTTGGAACTACTAGAGTCGAGAAACCCCAAATACTCCCTAGGATGCTCGAATTGTGTTAATAATGAAACTTCAGAAAGCACAACACACAACTAGCCCCCCGAGATCACAAGCTAGCTGATATTGAATTCAGTCAGTCAATCTTCGCTCTCTATCTATCACTCTATTTTTTTGGTCTCGTTCTAGAATCACAGTACAACTCTACACACTTGTACATATTTCCACACACATCTCACTCATACAGTGTGCAGATCACAAATCCAAGCAAGTTGCCCCCCTGCAACTTCCGTGAGGTCTACCAAGATCTATTCCATGCTCACGTATCAACACCATGGCTTTCTATTTATTTTTGTTCTCTATTCCATGCTTGTCTATCCAGAACATGAATAGGCATGAAATCAAGCTACCAGGTAGGCTGTAGATAGAGGGGGTATATATAGAGAAGATAGTGGTAAACGGTTGAAAGACCCATGTTGATATACCATGGATCTATTGTCATACCAGTCTATCGAATCAGCATCCTACATCGGAGTACCGATCTGAGATGACTGAACGAGACTTCGAGGTGAGTCTGAAGAGGGCTTCTCCATTGTTCTTTATATAGAAGCTCAAATCCTCATTATGGGGTTATATTGAGCGTCAATACGCCAAACTGTCCATTTCTATACACTTGATGATAGGTACAAAGCTTCAGTACGACAGGAGAACATCTGATTCAAGTCCATTGTGGATCTAAATTACAGAATTATTACAAGATACAAGTAGAAAGAGGATTAATAAATTAAATATAGTGTCATATCATCAGCCATTGAGCAGCTGTCAATAAATATCAATGACTATTGTAGATAGTGTCCGATGACCGTGAAAGAAATGTTGCGGTAATTACTGGAGGAGATGGGTATGAATTGCAAACTTGGTTTTTTCCTAATCGGGTATTAATTCATAATCTTGTAGGATTGTGTTTTTAAAGAAATTTGTACAGTTTGTCTCCCAAAAGTTTTGACAACACGTTATAGTGGATATATTCTTTTCAGGCCTACTGTAATAGGAAGGAGACGAATAATACATAATATAAATTCCCATAACTTGGTTAATTCACGGTCATTCATATTTCAGGCGAAAAACCAAGAATATGAAAGTTGAGATAGTGTGAGTGATCAGTTCGCTCAATTTATGAATACAATTCCATAACCAGGGCGATCATAAATTTATAAAACACACCATTGTAAAATGAAGGCAAATATTATAACGCATAAGTGCTTCCAGATTTATTTTCTTCGTTCCCTAGCTCTTGAGAGCCACTCGATGTAAAGTGTTGGATAATTTAGGGGAACCGTTTACAGAGTGTTTTGAAAAAATGTGTCCAAGTTTTGAATAAAAAAATTCTAGAGACAAATGGAATAAGTCAATGTAATCAGAAGACCCATATTTCTATACAGACAGTTTTTAATTCTTCTGTAATCCTTTCCAACGTCTCAAAGACGTATTGTTGATAATCAGATAATAGTTTTTAAGCTTTTTAACTTGAAAAGTCCACATTTAAACTCTTTCAAATTTCAAGTTTAAGTTTTCTTACTTGAAAAACTCATATTTAAGCTCTTTCAACTATCAGAGCAACATCTATCGAAGAGTGATTTATAATAACACAAACAGCACTAATTCTCCAGAAGATCATACCACCGTACCAGTAGAGTCCAATACTACCAATATTTCCAGTTTCATCACTTTGAAACCACTCACTAAGTTATCAACGCTCCAGTCGTGGTCTTCTCTCATGCATAAGGTTATCGTATGCAGGAAAAATTCACCTCTATCTTCACTTTGTCACCACCAAACAAAAATGTCTCTTCCTGATCTCGCCTCAGAGGCCGTTCTGGTCCAGTCTGCTCCCGTTCCTGACGATGCTGTTGCCGTGACCGGTATCGACTTTGACAAGCCCGAGAACAAAAACACCCGAGCCGCCGATCTCGTGGCTGCCATGGGAGGTATGGGTTTCCAGGCCACTTCTCTGGGCCAAGCCTGCAACATTATCGACGAGATGCGTCAGTGGGAGGGTGTTGACAAGGAGGGTAACCCTGCCAAGACAACCATTTTCCTGGGCTACACTTCGAACCTGATTTCGTCGGGTCTTCGATCCACCCTCAAGTATCTGGTCAAGAACAAGATGGTTTCTGCCATTGTTTCTTCGGCTGGAGGAATTGAGGAGGATCTCATTAAGTGTCTTGCCGATACCTATCTCGGTGACTTTGCTCTCAAGGGCTCTGCTCTTCGAGAGACTGGAATGAACCGAATCGGAAACCTGCTGGTCCCTAACGACAACTACTGTCGATTCGAGGAGTGGGTTGTGCCCATTCTCGATACCATGCTGGAGGAGCAGGAGAAGGAGGGAGTGAGCTGGACTCCTTCCACCGTGATTGATCGACTTGGAAAGGAGATTAACAACGAGGACTCCGTTCTCTACTGGGCCCACAAGAACCAGATTCCCATCTTCTGCCCCGCTCTCACCGACGGCTCTCTTGGAGATATGCTCTTTTTCCACACCTTCAAGGCCTCTCCTCTGCAGCTCAAGATTGATATTGTTGCCGATATCCGAAAAATCAACTCCATGAGCATGGCTGCCACCCGAGCAGGTATGATCATTCTGGGAGGTGGACTGGTCAAGCACCACATTGCCAACGCTTGTCTCATGCGAAACGGAGCCGACTACGCCGTATACATCAACACCGGACAGGAGTTTGACGGATCTGATGCCGGAGCTCGACCTGACGAAGCCATTTCTTGGGGAAAGATCAAGGCTGGAGCCAAGCACGTCAAGGTGTACGCTGATGCCACCCTGGTTTTCCCTCTCGTTGTCGCTGCCACCTTTGCCAAGGAGTAAATGGAGGACTTTGGTCTTCTATAGTATATAGTAAAAGTTTTATGTTTGAAACATGTCGATACGAGTAACTCAGAACATTTCTCGAAATATTAGTATTGGATGTGGGGACAAAAAGTGTACCATTGGATTCAGAATTTCGAGGTGATTTGATTGGTATATATAAACTGCCTTCTCGATAATATAAGCATGTGCTGCTGTAGAATTTGATGGGTGTTGCACCGGAATGTCATGGATCCTTGCTTTGATGTTAATATGAGCTTTTAGTGCTTGAAGTTGATTATACATCTTCCTAGCTAGCTATTGACTAGATCCAGAGCATTCAAAAATATTTCTTTCTTTTTTTCCAATTTTTGTCAATTATTTTGACATAATAGTAGCAAATACTACAAAATGATATTAAAATGAGATATCCAGGTTGTCGTGTAAAAAAAACAGCAAATTAAACGTGTGGGATGATGGAGAACCTGGACAAGACTTGGCCATATTTTTTTCACAGTCCTTTCACAGTTTTTTTCACTATCCTTCCACAGTCGTTATTAATTAGCTATTAAAATCTTGATAAAATCGCTGTAAATTGGAAAAAAAGGAAAGGTCAACATAGGAGACATATGAGATGATTCTGAGTCCATATTTAAAGATAATCTTCTATATATACCATCAATAAATATCGTAACAATATATTCATGTCCTTTCCTTTGTTCCTTTCACGGTCCTGATGATCTGATATTTGGGTCGTAACGTAACTACAAACTTTCAATTAGGGGACCCCAAAATGGGACGAATTAATAGCTCCAATACATGAGCTTATTGGAGTTTAAGTTTTAAATATTCCAAAATATTGCATTTAAATATTGAGAAAATCGCAATAAATTAGAAAATAAATAAAAGGTCAACAGAGGAGATATTTGATGTGAATATAAAGGCATATTTGAAGAAAAAGGACTAATTCTAGTTGTAGTAAACATCTTATGGGGTTATTTTTTTACGTTCAAGAGCCCTTTTACAGTCATTTCTAGTTTTCCAATCCTGATAATTCAAAAAGCGACAATCGTAGGTCCAATTAATTGCTCTAATCCACGAGCTTAACAACATTTAAGTTTGATATAATATCAAATATTGCAATTAAATGTTCAGAAAATCGCAATAAATTAGAAAATAAATACCAGGTCAACAGAGGAGATATATAATGTGATTACAAGGCCATATTTGAAGAAATATGACAAATTATAATCACTTTGGAAATATTAAGTGTCTATTTATGCCCGTTAAACAGTCCTTTACATCCCTTTCTCATTTTCAAATCCTGATAATTTCAAAAAGCGACCTCCATAGGACCAATTAATTGCATTTATCACGAGTTTATCGAGATTTAAGTTTGAGGTTCCCAACTGTCACGAATCTCGTTCAGACTCATGATGCCAAATCAATCATATCGTCAGGAGATAACTGCAGCTATATATATTGTATCGGACTCTACCATGTCAGAGGCAAACGTGGGTTTCATCTTATCTATACAATTCTTGGACAAGCCATGGTTGTGAGAGAGTCATCTGGAGATATTGCAGTTGGATTGTTGCATTATCGTCTATAAAAACAATTTCCACCCATTTTTACATATTTCGATAGAATAGTGATATTGATTCATCAAATGAACAAAAAGGAATCTACTACCAGCAAAAAAACCGTCATCGCAAACACCTTCTATAGTGTATACCACTTTGCTGCTGTCCCACCGCCATACCCACGGCAACTGGATCTCTGCTGGATTGCTCCACTGAAGTATCCCAGTTACTCTTAGAACGGAAATCTCAAAGCCGATTACTCACACCGAGACGCCCATCAACCGCGGAATTCGGAAAGGACAACAAAGAAGCCAAATGTAGAGTCTAGGACTCGAACACACAACACGAAGGCAATTTTGAAACTCCGATCAGTCAAAATGTTACCACCTTGACCAAGCCATTACAGCCAAAAAAATTGAAAATCTGAACCGCCAATGGCAGTCCTTTATATCACGTGACCCTGGAACCTAATCAGCGAAAAATCCACCCCAACACGGCACTATTGGGATAAGTGCAACTGTCCAAGTACAAATATAATGATGGAGAATGAGTAATCGGAAAGCGATCCTCTTGAACATGCTACGGTGCGTCGATTGACCTCATTTTCACAAGCTGCAGCAGCACCTGTCAATGACGCCATTGAGCCCTAACCTTTATGGATTTTTGACGCGGATCTGGAGTCGTGTTTTTTCGCGCAATTGTGGTTCGATTTGGAATTTAAAGGCACCATATTATTTGTATGTGTCTTATCTACACGAATATACCTCTTTCATGCCACTTTCGTCTGTCTGGTCAAAAGGACAGTACTATGCAGAACATTTTGGTATCATATATGCATGAGTCAGGAATATCAGAAAAATATGTAGAAATACGCGAAATTATATTTACCCAAAACGGGCCTGTATCTCACTCCAGGGATGTAAACAAGAGCTGTATGACTATATTGACCCAAGTACATGGTGCTCAATCTGTTGTGTTCAGCACCCCATGTTTCTGATCTACAGCTCCAAACCAGAACAGAGCGAGTAATTGAGATAATTGAGATAATTGAATACTGCGACTACGAGGAGAGAGCTATTGACGGAGACATATAGATGGATTCACTAGTATTCACTCATTATATTTCAGCGTTTTATCGGGGTTATCCGGTTTCGAACCCTTTACCCATTGCAGGCTCCTCACCCTGCATAAATGCGTTGTGTGTGCATGACAGTTGGCTGCGTATGTCCCCTCCTCTTGACTGCCTGGTACATTGTACATCGGTCCATGCGACTGGCTGTAAACGACCATTGGAATGAGGTGTACGAGGCAGGTTACATTCCCCGCATGCTTTGTCGCTTGGACATGCCTGTCCTCGTTTGACCCAGGTGTGCCGGTTTGGGACATGGACTGTGCAGTCTGGTTGTGAGCATTGAGTAGTTGCACCCTGGTAAGTGTGAGACGCTCTTTACGAGCTCCGATAGACCTTGTTGCAACGGTAAATAGGACTAAATTACACCTTGAGACTATATCTCTTGTGCGGATCTTACGAGAGATTCTCGCTGAGATCCGCCCGATCGGACTCGAGAATCCAGAGCACGGGAATAGCCACAATCCGCGGGCCAATTGTTTTGAGAGCAGCCACTTGGCTCGATCCAGACGTCAAAACCCTTGTTTCCATGGGGTGTTTTTGCTCTGGTTGGTCGACCCCCCGGCAAAACAACCTTGGGCGATCTGGCGATCTCGCAGATCTCGACGATCTTCAAAACCTGCGCGCGTCAAGCAGTGATGCGCACGGACCTAAGGTGAGCGACCCAGGTGAGGGATGCCAAGGGCCAGAATAATGGATTGTGAGGGTGCACGGCCCCAAACCCTGGCGAGCGATGCAGAGGGCTGCCAAGTCCAAAATCATTATAAATACAGCCTCCATCTCCCTCCAGAATATCTTCTCCAGACCAGTTCTCTACAACACATTCCACTCTCATTCGTTCGCTTCGTTTTACACGACAAATACCCACTACATCTCTCAAAATGGTTGCCATCAAGAACATTGTCGCTGCTTCTGCCCTCATCTCCGCCGCCGTCGCTGTCCCCACTCAGCCCGAGGACCTTGACAAGCGAGACCTCCGTCTCATTGGAAACATCATCGGTGAGGCTTTCAACATTGTCAACATCACCCTCCAGCTTGTCCAGGGCACCCTTAACCTGATCCTCAAGCCCTCTTCTGACCGACCCACCTACTACGCTACCGTCAAGACCTTCTTCACCAAGCTCAACTGGGCCATTGGTCAGCTGGTCATGGACCTGAAGAAGTCTCCCCTCACCTCTCTCATTGGTGATATCCTCGGTGTTATTATCTTCTCCCCTCTTATCACCTCCCTCAAGGCCCTGATTGAGAACATTGCCACCACTCTGCTCTCCATCCTTGGTGACGGTATCGTCGGCCCCATCGGTGACCTGCTCAACGGTCTCCTTGGCGGCATTGGCGGTCTTATCGGCGGTCTCGGCTCTGTCCCCGGTCTCCGAGGCCAGCTCTCCGGCCTTGGCGCTGCTTCCAACGTCCTCGCCAAGTCTCTCTCCGCTGCTGAGGCCACTCACCAGTAAGAGACTCGCTCTACTATTTGACGCTCTGGCTAGCAACTCCGTAGTACCAAACATGTACATGTTAATAACTCTCAAAATCAAATATACCCAATAAATCCCTCACCGTCACCAGGTGTGACCTTCATTGACAAAGTGTGCCTGTCTGTTTCATGTAATCCCTTGCTCAGAAAAAAAATATAGTGCTATATTCGCTTGCCACAGCACAGCAGATTTAATGATCGCCTAAACCATGGGAAAAGTTTGCCCTCTTTTGAAGGACAGCAAATAGAACCACATCCTGAATCTGCAACTTGTCGCTCCCTGAAGAGGTGGACCCGTTAGAGATAGGAGCCCATTGGATCTGCATTCGTATATTGAAAACTTTTACAATGTGCACCTCGACTCACCCGACGTTGAAGACACGACAACTCCACCAACTGCTGAATTATCTTGTCAAAAGAAGAGAGGGCTCCTTGAAGTCCTCAAATTACACCAAGGGACTGGATCATAGCTTTAATACAAATCATGTGACTTCAAAATTGCGTCCAACGACTCCTTTCGTCTCCCGTCCATCTCTTCTTACTCTCCAAACTATGCTCCTTCTTCAGAACACACATGGTTGAGAAAGAGACCCAGAGTCTACGTGGAGAATTTCAGAAAAGATGCAGCCTCGTCCCTTTGACTCTGCGCTCTCTCTACAGGAAATGGTAGGTCTCTACGACCTTCCTGAGCTCACACAGATGGCCCAAGACTCATTATATACTCCAGTGATCCATTGACACTGGAAGATCGCCTATCCAAAGAGTTCTGTTACCGTTTCTAAGAAGAAATGCGACTCAAAAGAAGACTCGGAGGACTCCAAGACATTTGATGAAGCCCATCTGGCCCAGCTCTTTTTCGGATTGTAATAAACAGGAAAATTCAGGATAATTCAGGATAATTCAGGAAAAATCAGGAAAACCACGATAAACAAGGATGATACGACCAACATTGGACTTACACTTTTGTTGATTTTTTTTAACAGCCCTCAACCCAATTACATCTATCTCATCGGTCGTGCATTATCATGCATCTTATCGCAATATAGACGATGCAAAACGTCAAGGGAATATAAAGAATTTGTCATTTTTTTCAGGTCCACAATTTTGAAATAGAAACCTGTATGGGCTGGTTCCAACCTGGCTGATTTCCACAAATTTGTTAGCAAAAATCTGATATAGTCCGATCTACAATTAAAATTCAGTCTTGTCCAATCACTCACAAAAGAATTACAGATACATAAAACCACTGATGCCACCAAATCTGAAAGTAAGAATCAGTCAAACCATTTCCTGAGAATCTTGAGATTCTCCAAACTGCTTCCTTTTATCCATCTATATACAACGACCAACCAGGATTCGTCCTAATCTCATCAGTAACAGACACAATCTACTGTCTTTTACTCTATCACATCTCTCATGGTAATCCAGACGACCGTTATCGATCATTAACCGCTGTCAATATTTTTCATTCCTTCTTTTCTAATTTTTCTTAATTTTTCTCAAATTTCTTCATTTCTCCCATTATTTCCAAAAATTAATTCAAAATAAATTCTTTGATTAAAGGGAAATACACAATGCGATATCCACTACCACGTGACCAACAGAACTACCCCATGAAATCATTTTTTCTTTTGACTTTTTCATCTCTCGACCATGTCTTAAAGATCATCCTATACGATCATGTCTTACAACAACCATCTCTCGCCTCTGATACATTCTCTATCGAACCATACAGACACAATGAATATACCAAAGGAAAGCCCCGATTCCGGAGAATCCAACGGTATACTTGATTGCTCTTTTCGAGATGGGCAATCCAACTCTGGCATCGACTGGAAATTTATGCCATAGAGTTGCTGTAGTAGAGTTGGAGGATCTAATTGAGAATGAGGGATATAGTAGAGAATAGATGGGGCGGTAGGCAGATGAGGATCGTCGGAGAAAATCAGGTCACGTGACAGATTATCCCAAAAATCAGCTGACCATGTTATCTATGTCACGTGTTCTGGTGGGTCCTTCGAGGGGGTGGGTCGAGCGATATTATGCACGGCACATGCATATTCATGCGTCTCACATGCAGTACATCTCCAAGGCAGTGCATTCTAAGCCCTGATTTAAAAGCTCCACTCTTCTTCTTCAGCACCATCATACGAGTCGATATCAGACATGTTTTTGTTTCTTCCCATTACTTTTGGCGGTGAGTACGATTGAGAGAAGGAGAGGTGGGCGGAGGAGTTGTTAGGAGGAGGTCACAGAGTGATACGATTTGAGTGATGCAACATGGATGGTGTCATTTGAGAGGTGATATTGCTGAGGTTGGAGAGAAGTTATTTGGAGCTGAAAGGATGATTTTTGAGGAGATAATGTCTCTGACGAGCGATTTTGAAGCTTGTGGATGGTGTGGTGAGAGACTGAGATTGGCGTTACTGTGGGGAAAGACAGATGGACACACATGTGTATCATATTCGAATGTCAGGCAACGGGTCTCGTTTTGTGGCATATGGGCATCGTTTGTGTTTCTCTGAACCTATCCTTCTCTACGGAGCTCGACATTTTGTGACTCTTCATTTTCTGCGCTGTCACCTGTGCTGTCACGAGTACTGTCATGTGCACGTTACGTCAACTGCTCTTGCTACCAGCCTGGCGAGTCTGGATATTTTGTTGTGTCAAAGGGATGTCCATACGTCTATGTTCTTCCATAATTGTATGGTTTGAACCCTCAGACTTGGTCGACTTGGCATCCTCGGAAGATACATCGTCTCTCACCCATCTCATTTGAACTCGTTCTTTCAACGGTCTTGCCCAGAATCTCTTTCTCAGATCGCTAGTCCTGCCAGATTGTCTTCCATCTCAATTTCAATCTCAGCAGTAGCCTCATAACTCCTTTAACCAGGTACTATTCAGATAGAACTTCTCTGTGGTTGCCTGATCCCCCTTTCCCCTTCTTTTTCATCTACCTCCTCTTTTTGTTCATTCTAACACAGCCCAAAACTTTGGCCATCCCTGGAAAGGGCATGAATCCGAACGATACTACTGTCCCAACTGCCACAACATGTCGTGTGAGGCCCGTAAGCGTCGAGAATTCATCACCCTGTGCTTTGTTCCTATCGTACCTATTCACTGGTCCAATGAAATCAAATGCACCATTTGTAACTGGAGCAAGGGAGTCAATGAGGAGTCTTTGAAGGCAATGCAACAAGACCAGGGCTTGAATCGACCCCAGCCCGACGGTCATCCGGCTCTGAAGAACTTGCAGAACCCTCAGAGCAGTTATCCCGGAGCAGGAGCCACTAATTACGCATCTCCGCCTAGTTATCAGCCAGATGAGCCTTGGGAGGCAGGTAGGGCAGCTCCGAAGTCAT
Organism: Yarrowia yakushimensis; assembly: GCA_900518995.1. Classification (NCBI taxonomy): domain Eukaryota; kingdom Fungi; phylum Ascomycota; class Dipodascomycetes; order Dipodascales; genus Yarrowia; species Yarrowia yakushimensis. The sequence continues at coordinate 2,168,913 of ULGW01000004.1, read as the reverse complement.
AGGCGATTCAACAGTCGTTTGAGAGGGTCATTTGAGCTTGGAGCGGGTCATCTGAGTTCTTCAATGCCCAAAATCAATTTTTAATAGTGTTATTTATGTGTTTAATTGAGCCATTGGTTCTTATGAAGAGTCCAATGTACCAAAATGTAGGAACAATTCGAAGACTACATACTCTCCAGTGTCTTTTTTTTGTACTTTCAAGTGATTCTTTACAGAACCAGTCTTATCAGGGGGAGTTTTTAAAGTATTTGTCAAGTACAGTAGATTAAGAATAGTTACATCGAGAACATAAGCACAAAAACCTGATACAATTCTTTCAATTTCGATCATATGAACTTGAAACTAATCCTAGAACTTCTAACTGACCCAGAAATACAAACCTAGTATTTTTCGCAACAAAAATACAGTCCCATAAGCAGGTTATGGTACTGGTGGTGTAGAAGACTCATATGGGAATATACGAGGCCAGATTCTCTTGTAAAACTGAAGATAAAAATCCAAGACGAAGTGTACAGATATAGTAGTACAAGTACTTTACAATGGTGGTTTGAAGGTTTTTTATTTTCCACGCTCAGACCGAATTCGAGGCCTTTTGTTTCTGCACGCTAGTTACAACCAGAGCCTGAGACCAAATCATAAAATGGACTGACACTTTGGGTAGAAGTTGGCAGATATTCCTGGATAAAAATCATACGACTTACCCAAACATCATCCTGATCAATGGTATTTCGCTTCAATTTAAATCAGACACAGGATCTCTTATAATACCATTTCAGATAACCCCATGCAGTCTTGTTGATAGTGCGAGATTGATGTTCATGATTAGAATGGTTTATGCACGAAAACTATTTTTTTTTACCAATTGGCTAAAGAAAGCGATTATGTCCATTTTGCACAATCAAGTGACGGAAACGGATTGAAATACAGCCCACTGTGTGTGGTTGTATGTTTGCAAATGTGTGGTGCTGGGGTCTGAGAGTAACTACCAAGAATGGTGGATTCGGTATCAGCATGGCTACAATAGCCACTATGTGATGGCATTTGGTAGTTCTGGGAGCATTCTTTCCATGTCATTACAACCAGTACAGTTAACTCCTTGCCATGATTCTCTATGATTACCTAACTGTTTGTAAAGTCGCGTTGAGAAAGCTTTGAAAAGACTAGTGAGATATTTTGGAGGGGTAGAAACATTTCAAGTTGGTTAATATGTATCAAGGTGAGTCTTATCGCTGTATCACGTCTCAATCGTTATATCTAGGATGACATCCTACTCATATCTACACTTTCTGAATGAAACATCAGATGAGAGAGAATTTTAGCCGTTTCAGATTCTTTATGAGAGTGATACCAGCTCAGTGAGAACCTACAGGTACTCTATTTTGTCGATATTGACAAGAGAAGAGTGTGGTATACTGTCCTGTCTGTTAGGTTGAGATTGGAAGTCATAGTTGCAGTTCTCCCCTAGTTAAAGTCTCGTTCAAATCTCTCCTCGAGTTCAAATTGCCAATCCAGTGTTGTTAAAGACATTACAGTCTCATTCAAGTCATCCAAGTTCATTCATCACACAAGTCATTCAGAATGTCATTCAGACGATCCCAGTGAGCGTTTGAGAGATAATAGAGAGCCAAATTGACCACATTTGACCACAATACACCCCATATCCCACTGTAAAAGTCCCTAGGAGAACCCCTCAGGGTCCCTATGTTTCTGAAGTACCCAATCGAGTATCTCCTAAAAGACCAATATACGTAAACAGAAGCAAAAAATGATACAGAGTAATTTGAAATCTCACTGGTAATTGCCTAATGACTGAAATGACATCTAATTCTCCAAACAATGGCCTTGTTATCGATTGCTTGTACATTTGTAGTTTTGTCTTTTTTCGAATCTAGCGATATTTCAGCTACAAGAACTTCAGACACTATTTCTAAATTCCTCACACTATCCAATTTCAAACTACTGGCCAGCCGCAATTCCTGGCACTTTTCCGGACTTGCAATCTCCATTTTAGGCCTTTTCAATTCATTTTTCAGCTATATAGTTCATTTTTGGTCTTTTCTAGTCCGACTCCTCTTTGAGAGAGTCCATGAGAGATGAAAAGACCAGATGGAGATCATATTTAAGACTCAAATTGACCCTTCAGAATCTGTATACAATCATTAATCCTTAACCTGAGTCCCTGGTATCAATTTCACACTCCTAAACTGTGCACTGCATGTGTGCAGAAAATGCTACAGAGATTAGAACACATAATGAACCTCCAATTTGGACTCATTTGGGCCCTCTTAATCACATTATCAACTCCCCATGCTCTTCTAGTCACTCTATAATCACATATATACACACAAACTCTGCACTAAAACACACGCTAACATCGCTCTTAGGACGCGTATTTACTAGCAGAAAAATATAGAGATTTGAACACGCTGTAATGGGTGGTTTAGGCTGCGTTTTTAGACCTCTAACGTGAATAATCGGGGTTTGTGGAAGCAATTGGGCTGGTGGACAAGGGTAAGTGAAACAAGTGCATAATAATACCCTACAGGCGTTGGATTGCTTGATTTAGGAGTCATAAATGCTTGATTAGGGAATCTCGTGTGCTTATAAAGCTATTGTGACTTGTGGTACGTGATAGATTCTTTTTATTTGTTTATTTTCATATTTTAATCATTTTTTCTCATTTAATTCAAAAATGCGGGTACGGTATAATCAATCTATTCCGCTCCGAAGCGCTAGTATGGTCTTACACCCTAGCTCAGGAGAGTCCCACTAGCAGTCACCAGATACAGAGACCATCGTAGTCTCTTCTAGTGACTTTTGGGGGCAGTTGGACAATTGTAGGAGCAAATGTACAGGTTGTTAATCCACACGTGGATAGTGGGGTGACAAGGGTTATTATGGAGGTTCTGGATTCCAGGGAATTGTTGTGGCTAACTTGGGATTGCATATCTCCTTGAATAAGTGACATAATCTCCGTATTTGTAATCGTATTTGTAAGCATTTTGACATTATTGTAAGAGTATCAAACAACTACACAAAGCTACCTGTTAAAGGGACAACATATCAATAACGTGACTTAAACGGGCGAAGTGAATACGATATCTACGATATCCTACATACACTCTCGTTTGGAGCGTGAGTTCTCGATGTTGGCTCACTATGACTTTACAGATGTATCTAGAAACACTTCTGTGACGGTAAAAATGTTTCTGATGATCTGATGGAGTATTAGAGAGACTCAATCGTCACTCTACAAGTTGCTCTATGTTGTTGTGACCTACATATCGTGTTCTGTTTCTCTCTTCAGCATCAAACACATCATATATCGTACGGATGTCGTAGCAGAGTGTTTAAAGAGTATTGAAGGATATCAATCAAGATTAAAAATCAATGTGAATATCAATTTGAATATCATGGATAAAATACTCATTCTGTAGCGTTTTTGAAGCTCCTTCATAATGTCTTCATTTAGGAGATGACTAATAAAAGATGGTAGAAAAATCCCAGAGTCACAAGATATATACCATCATATAGGGCGAACTCATACAAATACAATGGTATATTCCAATCAGCAGTTACCATTTTATTTCATTTTATTACATTTATGTTACAATTCCAACACTGTATAATTGGAATTACTGTATTTGAAAGAACTTGGAAGGTAGAATAGCCTGTAGAAAACCGGTAAAATACATCTCATTCCACCATCTCATATCTACCATCTCATATCTACAATCACGTGCTTTCCTGACTCTTGCCAAAACCCCATCATCTCACACCCTTCCTCCTCCTGCTTAGTCAGATTATATCACGAGATATCTCCAAACTTGCGGCCATCTCCTAAAGCCATTATTGTTACCCTACTGGTGACGTCACCCATTGTTTCACCTTTTTGTAGCAAATAGTATAACTTTGGATGTCTGACACGGTTCAAGGAATTTAGACGAAACCTTAAATTAAGCGAGACAAGTCTAATTTCCGCCGCTGGTGTTAGCTTGGCTTGTATAAAAAAAAACTAGATTCGGAGCCATAGCGGGGAAGAGGAGGGTGGAGCTATCTTCTGGATATGTCTGTGATGATTGATTGTCGCAGTTTTTGTGCAGATCCGATGAGTTTTGACGGAGATTCGGCTGAAACGAGTTTTGGAAAATTTTGCTTGCCTCATCACTCTTTCAATACTGCCCACATTGCTCCCCAAAGCCCTCCAGCAGTCTCTCCACCTTCCAGACATGCATGAGGTGGGGGGTATGGAAATGTATTGGGGGTGGGGGAAGACCGTTGAGGGGAAGATGAAGAGTCTGGACAAGAGGCTCTCTTTTTTTGACGTAAAAGATAGCCTCTGACGGGTGTCAGGCGGTGGTGGGACCTATCTCGAGAGCGGAACCAAGAACAATAACGTTGGATTAGTGTGTCCAAGCGGATTTGGTCAGGTGGGGCAGTTTACATAATATCCGTGGAAAGGCCGCTAGAAGCCGCAATACTCGTCGTACCGGCGAACAAAGTGGGCGAGGAGATGCAGCTGCTCACGGCGCATCCAACCGTGCCGCTCTCGTTGCGGAAGACCCGCTCTAGCTTTGACAAAATGCGTTTCAAACTCTACGCTTGGCAGGCAATGTGACTTCCAGCTATATGGACTGTGGGGAAGGCAAAGAGTTTGGCAGACCTCAAGGCTGGGTTTTCCAGTCGGTAACGTGCTGTCTCTTTATTTACGGCTCTGATTCTGTTTCCGGGTCACAAAGAATGTCATATTGGAGACGCTCCACCCAGAACAGAGCTTAGTAAGCTGTAAAAGTATACCTGCGGGTGTACCACGAGGCTCCAGATGAGCTGCCGCGTTTCTCCTCCATGAGTCAACTCGAGTCATTGCGCTTCTCCTCAAAAGGTCCAAACTCTACCAACAATGCTCAGACGATAACGACAAAGGCATGCACAGAAAGTCTCAGCGTCGCAGTGTTCACAGGCAGTGTTTGTGTATGTCAAAGGGGTGTTGAGGCTCACAATGGGGCTGCTTTTGAGCTGGAAACAAGGCGCGGTGAATTGTTGGGATTAACCGCAATAAAAATGAAAAAATAGAAAAAAAGTCAAAAAATCAGATTAAATTCAAACAAATGAGATACCGTAGAGATTGCGGATCAGAGGCCCTTTACTAACCTGAAACAGCCCGGATAATGGTCTCGAACCTTCCCAAGACCGTATAGAGTCTCCATTTCGAGTTCTAGACCCCATCAAGAACATTGGGCCAACAACAACCACTACAACCCTTGAGAATAATGTCAGACACTTGTGCCTTACTCCCGAGAGTAAAACGGCGGTTATAGTATACCCCCTGCTTGTGCAACATCTGTTCACCAAACTATCCCTGTGTGGTTTATGCAGAGTAAAATAATCTAGATGGATGGAAATCCGATGACGGAGATTTTTTTAAAGCACACGGATCGAAAGCTCAGGAGCAAACAAGTCCAATGGCAGAGACGAATTTGTTATAGCTCCATTCTCCACGAAAATGTACAGTCATTTCGGTCTTAAGGGGTAAAGCCCAGTTTTAACTATGCCCACCTGACAAGAGCTATAGGTGGATAGGGGCAATAAAAAACATACCGTAGTATTGCTCCGGATACAGAGATCCGAGTAAATCTATTTATAAGTTTGTAGGGCCTTTTTTTCAAAATCTAAACTTGCTATTATCTTGACGCATAGAATGTAAGTTATCAGGGTAGCATGAATCTGAGATGAGAGTATACAACAGGGCGCGGAAGTGGCGCAGAGTTATCCAATGTCGTGCTACGACATTAGTCAGGTCGTGTTCCCTTTTCAGTCACGTGACCACAAGATAGGGGGGTAGGAGAGCAAAGTTAGTAGCACGTGATGCGTTTCTACGGTGATCATGACTAAGCAATGTTACATCTGCTACTATAGCATGACTAATCAATTTCAGACGTTACAACCCTCTACAATTCTCCAATGTCAATGTAATGATTTAATGAATGCATCTAGGCTCGCTGCTTGGTAACAGGCTCCCAAGCACTGATCTTGGGCTTGATAGTGTTGTAAGTGACAAAAGAACCTGCGGTACCGGTGTAATTGGGCTGGAACTTGTAGGGGTAGGCTCGGACAGGGAGCTTCTCCTTGGGGGTGTTGCAAGGAGCAGTGTCAACTCCGTATCCCAGCCAGAAATGCCATCCGGGCTCGACCTGGGAAATATCCCAGTCCTTTTCCTTGTACTCGACGAATCGGGTTCGCAGGTGGATTTCGTCCTGGTGGTCCGTCTCGAAGAACTTGTTTCCGTAGATCTGTGTTAGTTACTGTGGATAGACTGACAGTATGGAGTGTACCAGGGTCACATGCGTCGATCTGAGAAAGATCACAATGAGCCACGATATCGAGACCAACGATATTACACCTCGTGACACCTCATGACACCTCGTGACACCTCGTGACCACACTCGAAATCTCTTTCGAAACCACAACATCCACCATGTCATGGTCTCGCGTCCAAAATACTCACATCAGTTCCGACCAATCGTCCGGACTTGGTATCTCCAATAGTGTTGAGCTGCTTCCAGTAAGATCGCGGGCCGACCTCCCAGGCGTTTCGCAGCACTCGGTACAGAGAAGACGACGACATTGTGTGTTGAGTTGTGTGGTGCTGATGCCAGAGTGAATATATCAAACGTTATCCCCTGTGTGCCTTGATTGGTTCGCGTGGGCCCTAGCCCTGGTTAGTAAGCCAAACTCCCAACTGGCTGACCGCGCTTAATAAGCATCCCCAAACGCTTACTAAGCGCGTTCTCCCAACGCTGACTAAGCAAAACTTGCTTTTCTTACCTAAGCCTCGCCAGACATGTCTCACACAGCTCCGTGGACAACCGTATACAGCCATGGCCTGTTAGTGTGTCCACAAGCTTTCCAGATCCCCAAATTCGCTACAAACAAGAGTTGCCAAGCCTCCAACCCGCTAGCGAATACGAACGAGTATACGACGAGGGTCGGTTGAAAACGACGGTGAGGTTTGCGATTGAGGTGGAGACGCGTTGTGGTCATTTACGCGATTGACACACGACTAATGGCGTGAGGAATGGTCATCGTCTGTAAATGGATTTTTCCTGACAGCTGCAGGATTTTTTTTTTTTCTTTGCATCCTGAAACTTGCCCTAAAAATCTGGCAAGCAGCATTCTGAGACATGGTTTGGCAGACAAAGTTGGCCCACACAGGAATCGGAGATTTTCGTATCGGCTGTTATTGAAGGCAAATAAATATATGAAAAGTCTGTGAGGGTGGAGATGTTGACGGGATGGTGTCCTCCTAAATCGCCACGGAGATTGGGATTTTATTCGGTTTTTGGCAGATTATCCCGACGCAGCCACCCAGATAAAATTTCTCTCATCTGATCAACCCGGATCGGCCCATAATAAGATGATCGACACTCTTTCAGATAATACTGGGTCAGTCCACCGTGGTCTGGGTTTCTCTGCAGCCCTTGGTAACCGCGTTTCCCTGTCTCACAAGCTCCTGCAATCACCCTTGCAAAGACCCTGGAGACCCTGCATTTTTCGCATCACGTGAGTACTAACCAAGCCTGGTCTTCCTTGCACATCCGCTTGCATGGCGCGATGCTCAAGGGCAGGCCATTTTCTTGGAATTTTTTACATAAGCACAAAAAAATCTACAAAATAATAGAAACAAACATATCGGATATTCGCTGCTAAATCCAGAGGAGAGAGAAGAAGACAAAAAAAATAAACCTCAGCCCCCGCCACCTTCCCTCTCTGGAAAAATTGAATCATGGTTTCCCCTCAGCACGAAATAATATCAATCTCATCTGATGGAATGAAAGACACAAACGAGGATGGAGTTGGGTTTTTTTTGCGTTAATTTTGCGATTTTTTTTCTTCTCTTTCACACAGCCAAGTATTTTCCATCCCTTTGAGACATTATTAATGCTCGCTAAATGTCTTGGAAATGGTACATGCATAGGTTAACGTTACCCCTATTCCTACAAGAGCAGTCAAACATTGCCCCGTTGGGACAAGCAGCCACCATCTGCATCCCGATCGGGAAATGGAACATGCTACCCTAACCACCATAACCATAACCCTGGCCGGCTCAAACGGGAATTAGATCCTCTTCCCCTCACTCCAGATACGACTCGATACGACAAGACACTGTTTCACCACCAGACAAATGTGGGGTAGCCAGTCCGTTTCAGAATGGCGCTACGGACCCATATCAACGGCCACTACTTGCAAAGAGCCGTTTTTGGGGGACCGTTGTAACAACATATGCCCACGCTTGACGTGCTTGTTGTACATGTGCACATTTCGATGCAGTGCGAAGTTGAAAATGTAGAAAAACGAGCGGTGGAGACCATTCTTTGTGCCCTGCAGCAGAGTGGGATGTGGGTAAGGGTTTCTGGGGCCCGTCTGGCACTGCGAATGCGTTTTTTTTCGGAGCTCCATCTCCGACCGAGACAGTAGAGATCGTCTTCAGACATGTGTCCAAACTGGGCTCTTTGGTCTTGGCGGCTTTCTAGTGGTGGTGGTGATATGCCCCACCTTAATCATGCTGGCAATGTTAAAAAAAAGAGGCGGGGAAGCGGGGTAGATGGGCAGTTGAAACGGGAATATAAGGACTGGACAAGAGTGGAAAAAAATATTTGCTCTGTGGAGTCATGCGGGGCACAAGACAATGTCTTTTTTTTACCGAGGTTTTCAGCGGCGCTGTGGGGAGTTTTCTCGTATTTTTTAATGTTAGTGCGTCGTATTCACAGATCGACGTGCGACAATAGGCGTCAAGTCGTGAGACACGGAACGGCGGCTATAGCGGGGTGGTCAGCGGTGGCGGCGTGAGGAGGGCCGGAGATCATTCATGGCGGCGTCATGGGAGTCTCATGGTGGCGTCGTGGGGGCTTCGTCGCACCATCTCGTCTCCACGGTGGCGTCATCACAGCGTCCATTTCACCATTCACCATGGCGGCTCGCAAAAAGCTCAGTTAGCGCGCATATCATGTCTTGGGAATTTCATGCAGGCTTGCCAAAGTACATCCAGAAAGCACTCCGGCGTTGCCCGACCGATCGACGAGCGGTGATTCGTCCAGGAGATTTACAGATTTTCGGCCGGGATTTGTTTTAAAATCGGTTTAAATTGCAACGTAAATCGGAGGTAAATCGCCGATACGAGAGCGAGACACATGGGCTGGGAAAATCAGACACTAGTGGGAGCGCTTGCGCATGTTAGACGAGCTCGCATGGTTTGGGCTTTTTTTTTTGGGCAGACTTTTTTTTCCTTTTTTTCCTTTTTATTTTTGGTGGGATATTTCCTTTTGCGTTTTTCTTGCCATTTTACACTCGACTTTTTTTTGGCTCTGGGACAAGGCGAAGCTAAAAAAAAAAGACAAAACAAAGCGTGTAAATAGCAAAAGTGGAGATGATCGACAGAGCAGCAGCGAGGGAAGCAGGGTGCTGTCGAGGGTCCAGGGATTGTCGGTGACACTTGTGGTGGCCGCGTGGGCGCGAGGCAGGGAAAATACGCGCGTGGCTATTTAACAGGAATTATGGCGAATTAAAAACGAATAAATCACACCCTCCCCGCCCAGTTGAAAAAATTCACGTGCTGCTCCAGGAACCCCGCCAAGTTTGCCATTGCCTTTTCGTGCCAGATTTGCCATTTATGCCATTTATGCCATTTATGCCATTTTGCCATTTTTCGGCGTGCAACACTGGACTTGCAGCGTTGCATTGGTGGGGCTATTGTGGGCTGTGGGAGGTGGGAACGGGGGAGGAAAAACAAGGTGAAGATGTGAGCGTGGAGGCGGGATTTTTCGGGATTTTTCGGGATTCTTGGTCACGGGATTTGGATTTTTCTGGATTTTCTGGATTTTTGGTTTGAATTATTTGATTAAATTACGCAAAAAATCAACCCAAAAATAGTAATACCCGATACCGGCTCCGAAATCGTCGAGAGCCATCTATAACTACGGGAGAGTCTTCACCTACGATACTAGCCGCTATGGCGTAATTATAGCGCCCTCAGCCCAGTAGCACATATCGTGAACAATAACAATACAACAAACGACTAGACAAACAAGTACTGGTACGGTACATGACAATGAATATAACTGACATGAATCATACTGGCCCCTTAAAAAAAAGAATAAAGAGAAATTAAAAAGTCGGCTATGCCCCTCTTATTCCCGCACGTGACGTTTTGTCAGTCCCTTTTCTCATTCTCTCTTGTCATGCTAGCCCACCAGACCCCCACTACCGCCCACTAACTAACAGCTCACTAACCGCCCCACAAATAACCATATACATCTGGGGAGCTTATCAGCTGGTCTAATGGCAAGTGCGGCAAAAGTGATCGTTTGGAGTCTTCTTTAACCGCGTCTTTTGGTCGAATTACGAGCGCTAGACGTCATATACGTGCTCAAGCGTTCTTCCAGCGATTGAGGATGTCCAGGCGAGCTGACAAATGGATTTCGGAGGAGACTTACTCTCCTTAAACTTGTCATTCTCGCTCAAAAGTCGAATGTATTGTCTGAGACATGCTGAAATATCGTATTCAGGAGATTAGTTGCAAAGACCACACAAGAACAGTGACATTCAACCAATCCAAATCCCTTAGAACAAGTCGTCAACAATATCAGTCTCACCTCCAACGAATATTAGACCAAACTAACGGCCGGATCAACACAATAGCTCCTCGCTCGTCACACCATCAACCCACTAGAACAAGCGGGGAGTCGAGAATGTGATTGTGCACCAGCGTTGCAACGAGCTCCTTTGATGGACACAACAAGGTCCATGTTGGGGAGTCGGAGTCGTCTTGTGGGGACTACATGGATAATGTCGGGACTCACATGCCCGTTCTGGGGGGGACTGCATAGACAATGTAGTGGGCGACATGGGTGACAAAACCAGTGTCATGCAAACATGGGAGTGGGGCTATCGTATTCGTACGTTGGTGATGTCGGCCACTCGGCCCGTATCATGGCACCTCGGCTGTGGACAAACTCGGTCAAGCAATGTTTTGTGCGTAAGTAATCTAATAAGAGCCAAATAGATTTAGTTGGATTTGTAAAACTTCAAAAATCGGCTATTGGAGAAGAATAAAATGGGGGAGGACTTTGAACAGGAGTTGGACGTTTCAGAGTGGGAAATGAATGTCTACAATGTCAAAAATCGGAGGTTACAGTGTTCTGGAAGAGGTACATATGTAGAAGAGAAGAGTCTTGTAGAAGCCGTAATAATGGAGGGAACGTTCTAAAACTTGGTCAAACGAATAATGAAGAGTATATGTTTACTCAGGACAAATTTTGTACAAATCTGATACCTTATGAGTGTGTTTGATTGATAATAGGACACAATCTTGTACTTGTCATAGAACACCTGTAACAATGAATATATATTAATATTATACATTAGAAATGATCAGAGAGACGATTGGAATCAATTGACACAACTTTCATGTTTCTACTATTCTCGTAGAAAAAGATATGATGCTTGTTTCATTTTTGGAAAACTAGAAATGTCTATAATCCTGGTAAAAATTCTCAGAAACAAATAAAAAGAAATCATTCCAATTACAAGAAGCAACAAAATCATTTAGAAAATCTCTCCATGCCAATATATTCTTTAAAACACATTCTACATTCGTATAACCATCACGTAACTCTCATAATCTTAGAAATGCACACAACTTTTCCTTGAGTTTCCTGAATTGGCCAAAAGTTGGCTCAACAAACTCCCAACTCGGAATAATACCTCCCGAAACTTTTACATTCGTCTTAGCCACATTTTCCAACTCACAGGAGTTCTTCTTTTGGAGCTTGGCATTTTCAACTGAAAAAAAGGTAGATTCCGTGTAGAGTAGGGATAGAGACTATTTGGGAAGGTCAAGATGGTAGAATTGATGAACACATTCTGGAGACTTCTTTTAATGTAAGTCTCTCTGCGGTAGCAAGACTATAGCGTTCAGCAGTAATTTTTGTTTGTATCACAACATGGAATGTAGAATGTGCTGTAGAGGAGATATAGAGAAGAGAAAAAGAGGATTACGTGCGTTAGGGCTTTGAAAGTATTTCCGAAAAGTCTATGTACTTGTATCATCTCTTTTGGAAAAGTCGTACCACTTCTCTATTCCAGTCTATATTCTTGGAGAATCTTTTACAGAGAAGATGGGGTGATAAAAAAATAAGTAATCGACTCTGTGGACCTCCAGTTACGAGTAAAAAAACTCCTTAGGTCAACATCTCCCTTCTGTCAAAAGTTGTGAGTGTAGTTCTGAAACAGGACATACATCTAGAATCTGCCACAGATGATTTAGAGTCATGAATTAAGCTGAAATCAACTCTAAGAGCTCAATGTAACACTCCCATAAGCAGCCATTCTTTTTTTCCTTGTGTAAAAGAATTCTAGAGATTTCTTGCAAGTGTCGTGAACATAGATGTGCTTCTAGAGTCTGCTACTGACAGTATATATGGATACTGACAACCGAAGATGGGTAAATGAAGCCAGTGGAACAACCTCAAATTGGTCTCATGTCTCTACCTCCTTTGAGAAGAAAGTTGTATTCATATCTCAAAAGTAGTATACATATTTACAATTGTCTCTAGAATCTGCTACAATGGACCTGGAGAGACGAGGAGAGTGGGAATATGTTCCAAATACCCATCTAAATCACCTCAGCAACCTTCCAAATTTCTACCTGCTCTGGATAAAAAGTTGGATACTCATTTCAGGACTACGCCACTCATAATCTATAACGAGATAGAGACATTCTAAAGAGACGAAACAAACGGATATATGTTTACCAAGAACATGAGAACACCTTCCTGAACCCCCCTTTGCTCCATCTCATCTCTGTCAAAAGTTACCAGCTCTCTCCTGAATTTCCTCCTTCCAAAAAACGATATATACATGCTATGGCCACAAAAAGCTGTTCAAACCATCCTCCACCCCATTCTTAACAAATTAAAACACTCCCCATCCTCTCACTACTCATACCCACCTTCCTATCTCTCTCTACTCCACCCCGGCAAAACACTCCTAATCTGTCTGATTAAACGTTGTGACAGTTTTAATTTCCCGCTGCACGGTTATCAACGCGTTCGGAAATGGTCCAGATGCGTCCATATCTGTATGACTAAGACATTGCTCCATGTAGACTGACTGTGAGACTTGGATGCATTGAAAAAAAACCCATACAACCCGGGTCAGTGACAAGGACCTCCAAGAGCACCTTTTGCACGCTGCGACGCTTCCACGGGGCTTCTTCTTCCATCCGCATTTGTCCACAATCGCATTATATATCGATGTTACATTTCAGCTGACTATGTCTGAATCCGGCGCACCGTTAAACAATACAATACTCGGTGGTAAACAAGGTGGGAACTAAGCGGCTCCACTTTGTCTCCACTGCGGTGGCCCCTGGACCTATTGCTGTTTTATGAGTGGTATTTTCCGTTAAATAATAGGTAGCAAATAGTCGGAAAATAGACGAAGCAAATAGGTCTACGACATACGACATATTGGAACGGCACTGATAGGTAAACGAGACAAAAATGTGTGTACGAGGTTTGGAGGCTGGAATAATAATTGAATAATTGCCCACACAAATATTCTGGGAAACTCGGAATAAATACAGATAAAATACAGACCCCAGTCTCCCAGAGGGGGGATCAAATCATGAAAATTCAGAGGGGCTCGAAAACTCGGTTGAAAAAACCACAAAAACCCACACTCTCACCAACACAAAGAGCCAACACGGACCCTCTCGGGTGAGGTGACGCACACGCACGCAGCGCCAGTCTATGGGCTCCAACACCCCCTATCTCCCCTCTCGCTTGCTAAAACTTTAACTTTTCGTTTGAATGGTATAAGGTTTTGAGAAAAAACGAAAAGCTGGGTGAAAAGACTAATACGAATTAAACTCATGCTCTAAAGTTTTGGTTGAAAAGCGGGGTGGTGAAGGCAAACTTTAACCGTAACCTTTTTTCAACTCGCAACTCTCAGCTCCAACTCTACACGCCCTCTGGTATATATCTTGCGTGTGGTGCTCTTCTTATTGACTTAGAGATCCTCACTGATCGACAACCGACCTTCATCCACTCCTCGAGCCCTCATCATGGACATGTTACACAACTTCACCGTGGCTCAAATGGACCACCAGGAATACGCAAGAGATCTGCTCACCGCAGAAGACCATCATAACCTGAGCCATTTGCAAGCCCCAGCCCATATTCTGTCCCACGACACTCATAACCTGTCAAACGACCCCCAGAACTTGTCCCACGACATGTCCCACGACGCCCATAACCTGTCTTCGGCTGCCCCGGCTTCCGACTGGCACAGTCCCACGTACTCGTACACAACTTCTACTCCCGAAGACAGTCCTGGAGTGGACGACCTTTCGCTTGGATACGAGTTTGATCTTGTGAGCCCCACATATGTGACTCCTACCCTGAGTGCTCTGATTAGTCCTGTTCGAGGCGGCTTTTACAAGAACAATCACGTGACCCAGAGTGTGGGCAACCTGACCCAGAGCTCCAGTCTTCCTGCTGGACATTGTCTGTTGCCTGGACAGCAGAATATGACTGAGCAGACTCAGCATGTTGTTGCTCAGATGCCCAACTCTTCCAATCACATGACCCAGGGCCATGTTTTCCAGTCCGCCAACATGTTTGAGAAGCCCTCGGCTCTTCCTGCTTACAATTCTCGAAGCAACTCCACTGGACACATGTATGGTCCTTCTGCGGCCTCCACGCCTCTGACTCCTCCTCAGTCGACTCTGTACTCGCAAACTTCGTACTCCACGCCGTCTCTCACCGACTACATTACGTTTGAGTACTCGAAAAACCGCACCAAGACGCAGTACAAGATTCTTTCGCACATCCACACGGTCAACACGTCGGACCTGTCTGCCGAGTTCAAGAAGGACAACTGCATCTATCCTCGAGCCGCAGTGCCCAAGGAGGAGTACCAGGGCAACCGACACCAGTACGAGACGGAGTGCAACCACATTGGCTGGTCTCTGGCCCATCTCAACCCCTGTATCCGAAAGAAGCGAGGAGTGATTCAACGGGCAGTGGACAGTTGGCGAAACACCAACCCCAACCCCAAGTTCCGAAGTCGACGGGTGCGAAAGCTCAGCAAGAAGACCCAGCAGGCTGCCCAGGCGGTGGCCCAGCAACAGCACCAGCAGCTCTTGCAGCAGCAGCGCATGATGTACGTCCCTTATGACTACACTTATCGGCAGTAGTTGAAGCCCTAGCATTATTTATTAGCATTAATCATTCTCAGACAAATCGCAGGTAGCAACTTGGTAGTCTCATCCAATAACCCCAACACTCCGATATCGGAATCATAACCACTAGGGCTGTGTACAAAGCCCATTGCCAAGCCACACAGGAGATCCGAACCCTGAAAAAGGCCCTTGCACTTGAATTTTGCGCACCTTGATCTTTCACCAAGAGTTTATTGTGCACGGCACTGGGTGGGGGCGCATCAAGGCGGTACACCGTAGAAAATTGAATAAATTCGTGAGAAATATATCGACAGAACTGAGAGAATCAGGACTGTGGTAGCATCATATGATATTTTTTTGAATGAATTTCTCCCGTCTATTTGCGCGATATGGGCCCCCTCAAAACCCATCACGTGACCCGAAAAAGAAAAACCCCCCACCCTTCCTCGAGGTTATTTAGAAAATCTAGGGCAACGGTGGGCGACAAAAAATGCCCCGATAGCAACGAATTTGGCTCAGACGGTCAGGGCCCATCGAGTACATGAGCGCAGTATTTTTCCCCGATTTTTTCCGATTTTTTCATTAGGTTTTCCAAAATATATCGGTAAAACCAAAATTAAATCACCAAAATTCGGACATGTCCAATGACTCTTAATGCACGTCTTCTACACCAACAAAGGACCCGTCAATGCTCTGCCACACCATCCACACCGTCCGCAGCATGTGACAGACAACTGAGACATGATGTCTTGGTATTAAAAGTCAATGTGAAGATCGACACATGTCTCTGAGTCTGTAGGCCACGGAAACGGGTCGTGTTTGGTGTCGAAATGGAGTTTGCGACAAGGTCGAGCTGACCCTGGCGAGCACGTGACATGAGACTATCGGCTAAGCGAGGTATCTTTGAATCTGAAAAAATGCAGGTATGGCATCTACGAGAGTTAACCTGTCTCGAGATGCAGGGTTGCTTTTGGTTACCGACCCTTTTCCATTGGGGGATCTGGCGTCTGCAAAGGACCCTCTTGGTTTGTCCACAGAGGTCCAAAGAAGAAATTTTTAGTACCAAAATGGTCTCCCGAGTCTTGCGGGTGCGACAATGGAATTTTATTGTGCAAATCTTCTCTTTTCCGGCCTCCAGGGCCCTTTCTTTCCCACTAGTGCAATGGGACATTTAAAGGACGGACTGCACACATTGGCATTTCAAGGACATGGGCCCTGGAGCGGCACGGGAGAAGCCCTAATTTTGGTTTTCTTTTGGCGGTATATGTTTTCTCTCTGAGTTTTGTTTTTGTTTTTTATTTCTATTTTTTTCGATTTGTTTTCTTTTGACAAATTTGTTTTTCTATTGGCACCCTTCTAGTTTTCACGTTACATCTTCAAGACTCAAGAGTCTAGCTGTAGGTGATACAATTGCACCCATGAATGGTATAGAAATGCTCCTGGAGACCGCACAAGTCCATTGGTCTTGTCTATACGCTCCCGAGACACATATTCAACGATCTAGACCCACTATTCCATCAAGCCCTACAAAATACACTTCTATCCATCAACCAGGGCTGGGGGACGGAAATGCGGGTCTGAGTTGTTTATGAAAAAGAAATTCCACAAAACCAGCCCGGACAGATTCAATATTGGTGGGCACTGGAGCTAGGAATATACGGGTTGCACTGGTCGACATACCAAATCACCGTATATCGACCCACGTATTTTTTTCAACCCTTAAATTCCCAAAAACCACTCCCTCCAAGGAATGGACACCTTGCATAATCTTGCATATCAGTTGACTTCAAAGGCAATAGCTATAAAAAGTCCTCATAGAATGAGAAATTAAAATGAGATAGCGGTGCCAATGAAAATAAGGGGGCTATGCTTCGACATCGGACGCCGCTGACAACCCCCTGCACCAATTGGTGCCATCCAGGACCAATATCCATGGATTCAACCTTTCCAAACATGACAGGGATCCAACTGCCGCAGTTGTGAGCCTCCACAAAAACAAAACATACCGATAGACTCCTCAGGAGACCCCTCGGACGTCTCTCTAGTTTCAGGGAGCAAATAGGACCAACTTCAAGCTTGAAATTGGCGCCCAAAGTTTTTTGAGAGACTTTCATATAATAAGCTTTTGTCACGGGTCTGGATTCCGACAGTCACGGGAAATACCATCCACCAGCTTATACATTCTTTTCGACTCGTCTGGTGGTTCTACACACACCAGATCTACCTGATGAGATTGGCTGGCGATCCCGGTGATCCCCGAACCTTATCAGCTGGACCCACACCCCACAATTGGCCATCCACAAGTGTCGACTCGAGACTACAACGAGGTCACAATCACACCGAACCGAACCGTTATCCCATTGCATGACTCATGTCACACCCCACCTCCATCCTGTCACACTCGGTGCATTACTCATGTCCCCACGACTCCACCTCAACCCTTGTGGCACGCAGCCTGGACGCCACTGAGACTTTCAACGCGCGTACAAGTCTCAGAGATGGCGGGGAGTGATTCAAGTACCCCGCCACCACATCCAAGGTGTTATACGTGTCATGCCGTTCAATATGCTGAGCCGTTTAATCAACAGCACGGACTCCGTGGAGCCGACTCCGTCTTGGTCTCCTTATGACCGAAGAGGACGGACCAAAATAACTCCGGGCTCGTACTCACACTAGTCTGCGGGGAGATATTGTCTCCTCTTTTTCGAGCGGTTGTCTCCTCTTGTCGAGCGGGGTCTTGTCTCAGGTGCTGCAAGACACAAACTCGTTCCAGCAGCAGTCACTTTGTTAGAGTCGTAGGTTTCCGTGTTGGTAGAAAAAGGAAGCATTTTTAGTCCCGAAGAGCATTTCCGGGGTCCAGTCGAGCGTGGCTGCTTTGTGGTTGGATGGCTGCTTGTGGTTGCAACCAGTGGCGTGGAAGAGGAAGAGTTGGTATAGTGTGGTTCTGATTAAGTAGGGCCGTATAAAAAAGTGGAGACTCGAACTTGGGAGTGTGGAATATACGGTGATGGCTTTGAACTGAGTTTTTTTAAGTGTGTGTGGAGTTTGGCGGTAAGTAATGCAGACCCAAATGTGAAAGATTGAGAGGAGATGCAGGGAAGAAGTGATAGTATTGCGGGGTCTATTTTCGTTGGAAATTAGATTCCCGTTTCTTCCAAAGCTCTAGCTTGTCTACTGAGCAAGTTGGAGGGGTATGTGGGAAAGCAATCGTAAGAGAACAATGTAGAGCCTTGAGGGGTATATAAATACAAGAGGAGTTGGAAATAAGACAATTTTATGGTTAACAAATACGTGGAATCAAACCCCTTGTCTATATCTCTTTTGTGTCAGATTCTACAAGTCTGTCAAGTAAGACCTGGGTTGAGGTGCAGAACAGAGTACAGAATGACGCAGAAATGTCTCACAATATCGGAGACTGGACGAAAAGCGTCATTGTCGGCCATTGGTCGAGAATAACGACTCTCCAAGTGTCCAAATATTTTCAATATCGAGTATTGGACTTGTTTACTCAGAGTCTTGAGTATAGAGAGAAAGTTATTTTAGAAAGCTCCAGGGATAATTTTTGAACAAGATGTTATAGAGGACTAGGGGTTATTTTTTGGGGTCAGTTCGACTCCGTTGAGCTCTTCTTCCTATGGCTTGTCGTTATCTCTCCAGAAGGAATGTGTGGCCTTCACCATTTTTTCTCCCCAACTAGTTGAGAAAACGAGATATTTTCTTGGGAAAAGATTTAATATGGTCTACTGTACTGTGTGAGCACAGTTTACAAGTGTCCAAGGCTCCACCCCCTCTGGATCAGATTGTGAAACAAAAATTTATTTTTTTCGAGATATTTATGATAAATTTCTGTTTTAAAACTGCGATATAGCAACCCACCTTTAATTGCCCCAGACTGAAGCAGCCATCATCCCTTGACGCCCACCTGATCTCGTCTACCACGCTACATGATCCTCTCCTCAGGCCGATATCTCCAGCTCCTTCCGCGCTGTACGTCGTACACGCATTTGCAGACATTGTGAGGAGCCTCCAGAGGTGTCCTCGGACCCCCTGGGAATCTTGAAATATTCTAAATTTTGTTTGTTGCAACCTTGAAAAGTTTGGTGCACGAAAAACGGTCATCAAAAAAAAAGAAAATAATACAAAGAAAATCCAGACGAGATTCCTTTCCAGCCAACTTGGCGGTACGTCACCTGTAGATTGCACGTATGCGCGAGTCTCATCGGAAAATGGTTCCCGAAAAGAGAATAAAACGTTAGGCAGCCATATCGCACTAAACGTTAGTAACCATTAGAGAACAGATTCAGAAGCTAGAAACAGCCATGGATGAGCTAATAGAAGGGCTCCTTTGTGTGTGACCACCAAAAAAAATCAGCCCATCTGTGTAGGTTAACGATGAGAGTCCCGTCAGGTTATTTGGTGCTGATCCGGCGGATTTACGGGCCATCTCCCGCAGATGTTCTCATATTTCCCGCACCCCCACGATTGTCACCTGTGGAATCCGCAAAAAATATCGATTCCACGCGCTACATACGTGGCTACCTGCATCTGAGGTGTTAGGCAGGTGTGCGACTCGGCAGAAGATCGTCCTCATTTTTTCCGCAATGCAAATCCGAAATGTATGGTTGGTTGTTTAATTCTACCAATATTACCCTATTAGTCAAAGTTGCTGTAAACAATTGCGCAAGGCGGCAGATAATATTTCGTGCATGGCCAGCGTGGTTATTATTGCGGTCGCGTATTTTCTCTTCCCATTGTGGGCCTTCCAGAGCTCTTTTGGACAGATTTGCAAGCCGTTGTGTCATTCCGGCGCATGGAGCGGCAAGGCTACTTTAAGCGAGCATCAAGGAGATCGGGTCGATCGGGCGGTTTGGACATTTTTGAAAAATCCAGAAAAATCCAGAAAAATAGGAAAAAAGATCTCCACATTCTCCAGCACCCGATTCTGCCCTTTTTGCGTCTCCCATAATCCACAACAGCTCCTCGTCGGGTTCTACCACACTCCTGCACCTCACCTGATTGGTAAAGAACATTTCGGGACTAGCATGCGAACAAACGATTGTTCATTGAGAAAGGTGTGCTGCTAGAAGGATCGACAAAGTTCCAAAGCGACCATGGCGTGTGGTTCTCGTGTGTGGACCGCAGCGACGTTTAGACACAGTGTCGATCGCAAGGGTGCCGCTTATGGCTGCTCAAATCCAATTTTCGCAGCTAAGTTTGCTGAAAAAGTTTGGATTGAAACGGCGTCTTAGGAGAAGATGGAGGGGGAAAATCAGAACAAATCGAGAAAAAATGCCAGAAAAAAACCAACTTCAGATTTGTCATCTCCCGCGTGTCCTGCATCTATCCGTCTACCTCCCACACCTCCCCCTCCTACCCACCCCAACAAGTTAAGCTCATCCCTTGATCGGCAAGATCTGCGCTAAGAGCCATGTAGGGAAAGATCTACAGCGCAGATTGGCGCCGATCTCTGGGATCAACCCAAGCGACGGAAACGCTAACCCTGCAGAGACACAGAGCCGATCTGTGGGATCGCCGCAACAGGCGACGGTACAGGCGGGAGGGTTATCCCTGCAGAGATGGCGAGTCATTGGTCAGCACGTGCTGCGTCGAGGCATGTGGAGTGTTCAATTGTTTTTTTCATGTGTCGTCTGCACGCCCCGCAACCGGTTGGCCGGCTTTGTCTGGGTGTCTGGAGTGAGTTTTGGCAGCATGAAATGATGCAACACTGCGGGACAAGAAAACCACACTGTCGGACTGAAAAGGAAAATATCACACGTGGATTTGCCCAACACAAGGATCTTCACGATCGACAGTGGGGGATCGACTGTTGCCGTGCTTAGATGCCACGTAGAAGGACAGGGGACCGTCCAGGAGACTTGCCACGGAATCGCGCCAGCCCTAGCTCCTGGGGCTGCTGCTGACCCGCACGTGCCGTTATGCGGAGTGGAGATGCAACCGCGGAGGAGTGGTGGATATTTACAGTGGCTTCCAAAGAGAGTGCTTTATCGCCTCCCGCGCTTGGTCTCGCCATGTCTCTGTTATCAATCCCATTGTGTCTTATCTGGGTGCTTCTGTAGCATGACATCATTACAGTGCTTCCAATGGAACGTCTCCGACATGTGATTCAGAGTTGGGCCGGCCGATTCGGGCCAGTGTTTTGGGCTGCGTTGAACTTGCTTTTGAAACCGGCAAAGTTCGGCCTCGTCAGGCGCTAAACAATGATGGACACATGTAAGGGAGGCGTTGGTGCATGATCTACCGTCGATTACGTCCCGGTATAGGCAATTTCCAAGTCCTTGGTACCGCCGTACCATGTCCACCTTTCCGTAGCACACCAAACCACCACGGATCTCTCTAAACACACCAAGGGCAGGGTTCAGCGAATAGGGCAACCTTTTTTTCTCCTTGAAAAAGCAACAAATAGAGACCCACACAAGCCGCTATCAGGCAGCCAGAGTTTTTTCTGAGGGTGTACAATCTAGACTTGCTCTTGGGTTCCGCTCTGGAACTTGCACAAGCATTAGTTATGGGTTAATGTGTATATCACTAGAAAGCTCTGGATGAGGCCATTACAATGATTCTATCAGCGCACTTGTCACGTTCATATCACGTGACTTGTAGACATCTAACCTGAACGGAGCAATCCTGTCCAATAGATAAGTGTATTTAACGGCCTATTGGTGAACCAGGGGAGTCGTTCATCTCTGCAGCCACACTTGCCCTGGCTCGATAACCACCACGGTTATTCAGCCCAACCCACCTCCAGTCAGAGCTATGATTGATGGTGGACATTTAAACCTACCCATGTCAAGCAAAAAGTCCAAGAAAATAGATACGGACGGCTTGAGCAAGACATCGGGCCGTATAATAGCAACAGCACGGGTCCAGACTTTAATATAAACGTCGATTCTTGCAAATCTCGGTTGGCTTGTGAAAGTAATTCGAGAGCAAATGGAACAGTCGTTCATTCTCCGTGGACTAGCTGGAATCACTTCCAAGTTGAGTGTGGATGGATAATGGGGTGATTACTGGGCTAGAAATTGATTATTCTAATTGTATTCTCTTCCAGAGTGTCACCAAGTCGTGTGATGTGTCTATAGACAGTAAATGCGCCAACAGGAACATGTTCCACGAGTAGAAAACTGTGGATCTGCTCAAGAGTTCCATGATTGTCTCAGATAACAGGGAATCATGAGCATGAACAGACTTTTGTTGGGTTTTTGTTTTTTTTTGAATTTTTTTGAATTTGTGTAAATTTTTTGAAATTTTCCCGAGAAATTCAATCATAATCTACATAAAAAGAAAAACACAACAGTTGATATGAGTTCACAAAAGCACACTTGTCGAATGACATATACACGCATTTTCCATCTCATTTATACCAAAAGAAATTGATTCAAGTCTGGATTTGTCCAGTGAGGGAAAATGAAATTCAGAATACCGGTACTTGGACTGCAAGAGATGAACGACACAGATTGTTATTCAGAGTTGTAAAAGAACAGCCACTCCAATTGGGTTACTCAACAGGACCCTTCAGAGAGAAGCAGTCTCTTTCTGATAGTTGTGTTGAAGACATTTGCATGCCAGATAGGGAGTTGTTGAGGTGGTAGGTGTTAATTATTTGAGAGAACGAGGACGCTGTAATCCGAATCAAAAGTGATGAACAGATTCGAGTTGATATTGGTCGAGTTGGTGTATACTGGAGAAAGCATAGTTTTAGCACTTTGATCTGAGCCAGCGAGATCAATGGGAATCAGGAGGTTGGTTATAAGATGAAGAAGGGGAGTTTATCGAATAGTGACCCATGGGGGTGGTTTATTTGCGAAATTGAATCAAATTATCGATTTTATTGCGTGTCTGGACGTCAAGGGATGAGTTAGTATGGTGTAGGGGTTTCAAACCTGACAAACTACGACTCACTGTCCTGGAGAACACTGTGAGTTTTCAGAACTGAGACACAAGTACACGAAAAGATATGTGGGTTTTGCGGTCATGTGACTGTGACATTTCATATTCAATCTTTCAAGTTTCAACTGTTTGCAAGTTTCTTCAGGCTATTCCAAGTTATGAGCTGGGGGTACTCTCTTTTCAGTTATTCCATGATATGAGGACATTATCATTCGTTCTAGAAAGCAGCTCTCTATGGAAATAAATCAATTGCAATCATTTTAATCATACAACTATTGAAGTATCACTCATGATGAGCTCGAAAGTGTTCAAACCATGAGATTCAACTGGTAGGATCAGAGAAACAACATCAGGACAAAAGAAACACAATATAGAGGCACATTTGAGGGTAATTATGGACATTATTTTCATTTCTCAAGTCAAAATCGCCTCCAAGTCACTATTGAACAGCTATATCTCGTATCTGAACAACGACTCTCTGAAATGTACTATCATCAAATCAAAACTACCACCAAGACTGAATACTTGGGCTTTTTTTCGAATAGAAACAAATCCCTGGATCAGAAACTCTCTGAGACAAGCTTGTGAAATTTACACAATACGAAAATATTCTTCTATGCCGAATTTCACTTGAATCCCAACCATCACAGTACCCACTAACAATTATACATCTCTCTCGTATCCAGTTACAGTCATATGTTTCAAACGCGGTTACCGTTAAAACAGTAAAGACTCTCATTCAAATGATACACCTTTTACATTTTTCCCGTATCTGGAACTTGAGAATTAACCCTCAGACTTGTCTTAACTATTTAGTTAATGATTATTAATATGCTCTAAAACAAACTTAAACACGGTCAAAGTATCTCATTAGACCACCAAAATCGTATCTCACTATACTCAACCGAGGCTCAACAACCCACCACGGTACCGCTTATTCTCGAATATATCTGCCAATTGAGTTGCATCCTTGTGGGTAAGATGGAGTCAAGGACACGACGTTGGTTCCTGTTACCAAGATCACCACAATGCTCATCCCTGAAGCCATTCCTGAGGACACTGTCCGTCTAATCGTCCTGTGGAGCTTCAGAGCAGTGTTTCGGATGCCTAGATGAGGAATGTTGACTATAGAGACGACCTGTGCTCAACCGGATCGAACTAAGACTGCCAACACCTCCAGAGACTGGATCTCTCTCTCCCTTCCGACTTCCGACTTGGACGATCACCTCAAAGAAGTGCCCTATGGCAACTCTAGGTCTCTGAAAGAAGATCTCTCACATTCAGAAGGGAATCTCCGCTCATTTACTTGATAAACGAGGTTGTTTACCTGATATATACCGTCTCTGTTGGGTTCCTCTCTGCCAGACAGCCTTGTCCAATCTCTCACGGCTCAAAATTGCTCTGGAAAAAAATCGAAATGATTTCTAAACACTTCTAATACGAATCAAATCGACTCTTATTTCCTCTCAGTGTTTAATTTCTTCTTTCTCCGCACATTAGGAGTAGTAAAGTCGAAAAATCAAGAACCATAAGTCGAAATCAGGAAATGTGTCAAAGAAGCGTAGAAATAGCAAAACGGGTGAAAAAAAATATAACAGGCAATAATCGACTCCTAAATATCCTCTAGAACGTAGTTCATTCTTCTTTGGATTTTATTCACGGCGTTGTAGCAACTTTCAGAGTCCCATTTCTATATAGTACTTCAAGAAGTGAGCCATCTGAGCTATATATCCATATCCAACACCATATTAGCATCTGTAGCCGTCCATCTGAAGTTATTTCCAGCTTCTGTTGGATTTATTGATCCTTCAGGATTCTCAAACTCCGCACTGACCAGAACCATGGTGCCTGGAGTATGTTCCAGCTCTCTGAAAGCAAAGACAGCAACAAATAACTCCTGTTTTGGTCCATATGTCACATAGACGACCCATATCCGTTGCTACAAACAAGTCACTGTTCTTATGGTCCTACTAAATGGAATACCTGGCCTTTCATAGACAGCTTACTTGATCAGATCGGGCTATTACCATAAGGAGCAGGTAGTATTCATTTCGTGACCTGGAATACAATATTTCAGACTCCTAGCCCCCTGAGATGTTCCGTATGATACATCCTGAAGTGTTAGTGACAGTATCGATATTTGGTGTCGGTCTATGAGGAGGACTGAGGATGCTTGGTGGTATACAGTGTCAAGGAGGAAACCGTGACTCATCTGTCAGAGTGCGTCAGTTCAAGCTGAATGAAACAGTACACTCTGAGTGTCTGAGAGAATTCAACTGGATTACTGTTCTCTCTGGTGGGCCAATGGAGTGGAGAACTGGAAGGGTATGGCAAAGACAATCAGAAGTAACAATGATTTCGTTCATCTGTCAAAGTGACATAAAAATGTTTCCAACATTGACGTTTTCAACATGCTGTATTGCTTCTACAAGAACAAAAGAATGAACCGAGGTGGGTCAATAGAGAAGGGCAGAGAGGCAACTGTAGATCTGGGCTGGTAGGATATTGGGAGATAAGAAAACAGAAAAAATTAGGACATGCAAATAATGAAAATATCGGCTTCTACGAGCTCACATTCTCCGAAGACGCGCTCTCTCTCCAAATGATCTTTCTCTCCAAATGATCTCTCTCTCCAAATGATCTCTCTCTCCAGATCGATCGATCTCAACATGGATGTCACGGACTTGAGATGGAGGATCAAAGACTATGATGAAGGGATACACACAGGGGAGGTATATAATCCTGTCAGTCAAGGAGATATGTAATGTGATATCTCAACAAGTGCCCTGTTCCATGTCCTATTTTGTTTATGATGAAAAGTGTGTTCTTGAATCTAACAGAGAATGGATCACTTCTCAGTCTTGAAGAATGATGAACAAGATCGTAGAAAATATCAGTCGTCAATGGCCGAATTTAGGTTCTCACCTGATCTCCATGGTCAACCTCCTTGATGTCAGCCATAGAGACAACTTGTCAGTTCAATTAGGAAGTTCCAATGTCAGCTCCAAATGTCAGTTCCATATTCGGAAGTTGGAATCGCAGCAAACAAAGATGATCAAATCTGCCATTAAAAGCTGGACTGATTTCGTGAGATACCTCGAACCAGTCTTTCCAGAGCACTCTCGAAAGCTGGCTAATTGGGCCACCGAGTCTGTGGAAGACTTGATTGTTCACTGTTACACCGTCTACCAGTTGCAGTTTTAGACAACCCCAAGATCTTGTGGGGTTTTTGGCACTGTCACGTCTCTTTCTTTTCTTACCTCAAGTTGCATGTTCTCGGTGAGAGTCTCAATCAGACCATCAGACTATATAATAGAAGGAATAAAAAATCCAAGGAACTACGAGTACTGTTATCCGTGAGATTTCAACTCAGATGATTGTTTTAAAAGACTCCCCGAGTCCCTACCGTGTGTGGAGGAGTGTCACCTTCGAGTTTTATAGTCCTGGCTAGGCTGATTTGAAAGGTCATCTAAAACAATGGAAATATGTTCTAACATGATTTAACCAGTTTTGAAAGGTGATATCTAGATTGATTGGAGATCTAGAACTGCGATTCCATATTTTATGACTCTGGTTTGAACATTCTGACTTGATTTGGGCTCGGAGATGAACTGTGATGACTTATGGACGACTTTTCTGACTTCAGACGAGATTTTTCGACATTGAGATTCACTGCGACTCCAAGATGACCCTTTTGGACTCTCAGATGAACTTTTCAGACTCTGACTTTGAAGTGTTGGCACCATAATGGGCTTGTCTGACATTTAGAACATCTTTTTGGATTTCATATTGGCCCTGAGATGAATTTTTTGAGCTCGATATGTTCGTATTGGACTTCTGAGGTGCTTAAAAGACTCCAAGATGGATTCTCTTGACTCTGACATCTATTCTGACTCTGACATTCTTTCCATCTTGGAGATGGACGCTTCGACTTACCATGTACAGAAGTCGAGTAATACCAATTCTAATCACCCAGCCCCTCTAGTATTAATTCACTTCCTGTTTCTATAATCGTTTGCAAAAGAATTCGTGGTTCTAGAGGGTCTTGAGACCTACATCTTCAATAGCAATGAAACCTGTGTGTGGAACGTATAAGACGATATCCTGCCTCTACAATAGATGAAGATGGGAAAATATACCATGTGGGTTGATGAAAGCAATCTTTCGATTCTTCTACGTTTCCCAGGGAAGATCTAGACAACCCTGAGATCCGCGAAATATCCTAAAGTAAACGTCAACTAATTTATGGACTCAGGCTGAACAAGAATGAACATAACCTCGGGTAAAGCTCACGTGATTAAAAATCATTTGAACATATGTGCTATCCACACCAAGGGCTACAATTTAATATACTTTCTATACCTCTACGATTTTTATTATACCACATTACCACCCCCAGTGGAGTTGTTTGTTAACAAACTCTGAACTAACTGCAGAAGGATGCTCAGTATGACTCCTTGAGAAGAATACAAGCACATTCAACATCCCCACAAGAAACTCATAGATGAAATATTTATATCATTGTGATCCTCACGGTATGTAGAATACATTTATTAACTCCAATAGTTCACACGTGATCTCTCTGACAAATGAGATGTTGGGCTCTGTGATATCTGAGATGTACCTGGGCTATAAAGAACTCCAATCGAGCTCTATCTGTTGGGATAGTAATCTCAACCCTCAAATACTGCCTTTCCTAGCCTCTCCTCTCACAGTTAACCAATTTTTTTATCAGGCTCATTTCCAACAAATAATGTCTCTTCCAGCTTATTCGCTTATTCGCAATTCTACTCCAATGAGGTCTCGTGAGTGAATAGAAGTTCCGTCAAATGAGGGAAATAGGACCAATAACTGCACTATAAGAGGCACAGCAGTTTTAGTTCCATCCTGGTAATATTCCTCCAAGGAATGATCGATCCTGTAACACTCAAACTGTAGTCACAGTCAGACCTAAAATCCAAGCCAAACTTGTAAAACAGAAGTTACCTTCAGAGCCCTAGACCATGGTGTTAGAAGAAGGAAAATATATGAACCAATTAGTTAAGGTCCATCTTCACCTGAAGTAATCAAGACACATCAGATTACAACCATGGTACTATGGATAATAGGTCTGAGAGAAACTACAATCTGGCTAGACTCTCCCTCCTCTACAACTACCTCATCTTATGCACTTGTTATTGGTTTTCTAGGTTTGTGAAGAGTTGACCTCCACGAGGGGGGGGGGCTCGTTTCAGCTCACGTGATCAAACAGCATACTGACACTTTCTCCGTTGTGGATTCGTCGGATGGCCTCGGCAAAGACCTTGGAGATGTCAATCACGTCGAGCTTCTCGCCGAGCTCGGCAGCATGCTCGTCCTGGGGGGTCGAGTTGGTGGTGACAATCTTGTCAATCTCGCTCTTTTTGATCTTCTCGACAGCGTCGCCGGAAAAGACGCCGTGAGTGATGAGAGCGTACACCTTGACGGCTCCCTGGTCCTTGAGCAGCTTGGCGGCTCGGGTGATGGTGTTGGAGGTATCGAGCAGATCGTCAATCAGAATAGCCACTCGTCCGCTCACGTCGCCCACAAGCATGGTGGTAGCATTGTGCTTGCCGGCAATGTGGTCTCCGGAGATTTTGGTGGGTCGTCGCTCCTTGTGGATCAGAGCAAAGTCCATACAGAGTCCGTCGGCAATGGCGGTGGCTCGCTTGGCTCCTCCGGCGTCAGGAGACACAATAACGGCGTCCTGGAAGTTGGGAATCTGCGTGGAAATGTAGTGCTGCAGCAGAGGCTTGCCATACAGGTTATCCACGGGGATATCAAAGAAACCCTGGAACTGGGGGTCGTGCAGATCCATGGTGATGATATGGTCTGCTCCGGCACACGTCAGCAGGCTGGCAATCAGAGTACCGCTCTGGGCAACCCACTGCTTGTATCCGGTGTTGTAGTCCTTGAAAAAGCCGCTCTGACGGGGCTTATCGGACACAGATTTGCCTGCAGCAGAGTCTGCAGGATCGCTCTTTCCGTTGGGCACCACAGCCTTGGTGTAAGGCACATCAGGCTGACGCGAGTAAGGGAAAAGAGGCATGACGGCAGTCACCTTCTTTGCAGAAGCAGTCTTGCAGGCAGAAATCATAATGAGCAGCTCGATGAAGTTGTCGTTCACGTGACCACAGCCGCTCTGGACCACATACACGTCCTTTTCTCGCACAGAGTCTCGGATCGTGACCGACGTCTCTCCATTCTTGAACTTGGCCAGGTCCACGTTGCTGGGCTCGATGGCCAAGTTGGCACAAATTCGCTCCACCAGTTTCGGGTGAGACGAGCCCGAAAAAATGGTGGCAGATCGCATGTTGGTGGCTATGGCTGCAGGCGGCAAACGGCAAATATACTCCTCGCAAAGGGTATATTTGGCTGTTTGGGGAGAATGGGGTGGATGAGTGAGGTAGGTGGTATGGTAATTTGTCCGACAACATTTTTTTATGCGGGCGGAGCTTATCACTTTTAAACTTTGACATGCAGCGACGTGCATCACGCATGTGAGTACGTCTGTGGGGAACCAAATGGCGACATTTCTAGACAATGTTCCAGGAGAGCTCATCCTTGTGACGGAAGACAAGATCTTTTGCAAATTTCCCGAAAAATCGTCGTAAATCCGTCTCAAACAGCCCCTGCACATCCTGTCACTCCCCCTGCATTTTTAACTCCACAACCCTCCAAGACACGTGCCAAGAGCATATGATATAGTAGGCTGGAAATATTCGCTGGATTTTTGGCTGGCGTGTGGATAACTGACTTGGAGGTTGAATTGATGATTGCAATTTTCTGGGATTTTTCCTATTTATATTCGTCTTGTTTTTCCAAAAATGGATTTTTTCTAAATTTCGACAAATAATCCTGAAAAATTCAAAACAATTCACACAAGCTCACAATCACCCTAGATTCCTTTGCCCCATTGTTCTCCAGCCCCAATTCATAGCCTACGGCCTCAATAGTCCTCTTTCACGGTTTAGCACCAGATCCAACCACTCATACACGTGTTTCAGAGCTATTAACGATCCTCCCCACGTATAGAAAGAGACATGTCGAGACTTCTTTTTGAAACTGCACAAATATTCACATGATTGTCAGTTGTTTATATAGGACCATTTCTTGGCTGATGATGTAATCACCCAGAAGGATTGTTTGAGCTTTAAAGGTACAAATTGCCCCTTTTTTATATTTCTCGATTTTTTCTCGATTTTTCAAATAATTGCATAATCCTTGCTCTGATTGGTTGGTGATAAATTCAAAATAAATGTTGGAAAATTATTTCATTCAGATTGTCACATGACTTGCATCAGTATATCGCCCCGTACATCACTCGTCAGTGTCTCCACTCAGTCTCATCGGTCTTTGCCGGAACTCAAGGGCTAGGGTTTGTAATTAAGGGTTAGGGTTTCCCAATTAGGCAAATCCAGGCGGATCGAATCGGAACCTAAAAAAAAAATGATCAAAAATGTCGTGTGTGGAGGTGAGAGTGAGTGGAATATGTGTCAAGGGATTGTGAGTGGTTTCAAGGGGAACTTCAGTCTCTATGTTTGAATAACCATTGAAACAAGGGAGGGATATTGAAGATTCGAACTGACGAATTTCAGATAATGAAAAAGCTTAAATCTTTCAGCGCCGCATGGAGAAAATCTAAAAAAAAAAAAAAGATCGAAAAATGTGAAAAAAAATTGTGATCTCTGAAATAATTATATATTCACTTTGAGCTCTTCATAAACAATATATTGTGCAATTGATGAAGGTATTTCTTCTGTTATCTCATAATCTGTCGTTTTGCTTGTTTCATAAGTAGGAATATGACTCCACGGACCTCGGACTTTGATAGAGAGTGTTTCAACGACTGTTGTTGATCATGGAACGGGTGTTGGTGAGATACACGGTGAAATCACGTGATTATCAAGTATTTGCCGTTTCTCTGTGGTTTTCTGGAGTGTTGATTACTAACGTGATAAGCTGAATTTGAGAAGTAAAAAAGAAAAAACCAACGAGATCCCCTGATGGCTCAATTCACATGATAAAACCGCAGATGAGGAACTACGGACATCTACCGCCAATAATTCACCACATATACAACAACAGTACCCCAATATCAGATGGTATCTATGTAACAGTGATATCAAAAGCTAGCTCCACCGCTACGCATATGCAGATAGGAGATACTTTATGAGGACTCTATCTTGATGAATATTCACTCAATTGCAAATTTAAAACCGCGGTAATTATCTCCTCATTCGTATCTCCGACATCCAACTTCAAGATCATTTTTACCAATTTTATTTGATTTATAACCCACTTCTCTTTCAACACCAACTTCAACCCGCGAAACAAGGGTGAGGTGCATTGAGTGATGCAAGCGGGGATTTAAAATATGCTAAATTGCGCGACGGACGCGACGGAGAACATGACGTGAATAAATTTCGCGCATCTGTCTTGCCCGATTTTCCACAAATTATTTGCGTCCGCGTCGCCTCTTGTTTATCTCGTCTCAACATTAAAGTTCACACACGGCTCCCATTGGCCCAGTCTAACTATAGTTTACATTCCTGGACAACAACTCTGTTTTTAGTAGCCCCTCTCAGTTGTCTGTTGACGTTTCTACTTACACACCCGACCGAAAAGGACGCGACTTTGAACTTGACGGTACACGTTGAAAACCCGGTGAAATCCACGAGATAGACACGGATTCGACTCGTCACGCGACACTCAAGCAGCTGCCGCCGATAACCAAAAAAAAACACACGTCATCACGTCACGACATTTCGTCTGTCACCCCCACAATGGTCAAGCGAAAGAACACTCTCAACATTGACCTGGAAGACTCGCAGCTGGGCCAGCTCAAGGGCAAGCGGGATCAGGTCATTGCCGCCACCAAGACTCTGGAGCTCGCCGCCCAGAACGCGTCGTGGGCCATCACGGACTTCCACACCGAGTTTGCCAACATCATTGGCAAGCTGCAGAACCTGAGCGACGAAAAGCTCGACCAGCTCAAGCAGCTGCACCTCGATTCGCTTCCCGAAAAGGGCGCGTTCTTGGGCCCCAACAACTCGCTGTTTGGCGGCCGAGCGGTCGAGGAGGAGCTCACCCCCACCGGCCGAAAGAAGCGAAAGCGAGTGGTCGACCCTCTGATGCCCAAGAAGCCCATGACCGTGTTCCTGGCCTTCTCCACCCAGCAGCGAGCCGTGATCCGTGCTGAGCGAGACAAGCAGGGTCTCCCCCCGCTGGTCAACATTGACATGGCCAACGAGGTTGCCCGTCTGTGGGCCCTGCTTCCCGACGAGGCCAAGGAGCCCTACAAGATCAAGTACCAGGAGAAGCTGGCCGACTACCATCTGCGAAAGGAGCAGTACATGGCCTCCAAGAACCCCGCCGCTGCCCCCGAGCTGGTTGCCGCCGCTGCCGTGGCCGAGGCTGCCGAGGAGGAGTTCGCCGACGCCGTGGAGGACGTGGCCGAGGAGGTCGAGGAGAAGCCCAAGGAGAAGAAGGCCAAGAAGGAGAAGAAGGAGAAGAAGGTCAAGAAGGAGAAGAAGGAGAAGAAGAAGGACTAAGCTGACGCACCTACTTGACTTGAGTTGAGCTCACTCGTTCTGACGCTGACGACTCCCCTATTAACGGTTGTATTTTTATGTAATAAATGTATTATTGAGTGTTACAGTCAATTATAGCAATGATAATTGTTTAGTCAACTACAATTGATCTCTCAGTCTATACTACATCAAACTAGTTAGAATACATTAGCGAAATACATGACTTGAGATGGCCACATCCTCTTGCCCACCTACACCTTCTTCTCCTCCTCCCTCTCCTCAACCTCGACAAAGGTATGTTCATGACCCTCGCCCTTGACCAAATGGCCATCTTCGTATGTGCACATGCTGATGCTCTGGACCCACGGATCGGCCCAGATCTCCTCCAGAGTGGCCCGCTTCTTGGGGTCCACCGTCAGCATGCGTCCAATAATGTGCCGCGAGTCCCGTGGCAGCCGGTTGAGCAGCCGCTGCGGGCCCTTGGTCGGCTTGCCCGCCTCGTCCTCCTCCGGCTCAGACACAAACAACTTGAACGAGTTGTCCGTGAGCTTGGGCACCTTCCAGGGGAACCGTCGCAGCGTCATGCAGCAAAAGACGACCGCCACGGACCAGATATCCGTCGGTGTGGGGTCGTACTTGGTCTGCGACAGCACCTCGGGCGCGAGATACGGATCCGATCCCACCACACCATGCGCCAAGACAATGCCAGTCTCAAACGGGTACTTGAAGACGGAGGCAGAACCAAAGTCGATCAGCTTGAGAATACCGTCCTTGGTGACGACGCAATTGTCGAGTTTGAGATCGCGATGCGCAAGGCCCATGGAATGCAGATACGTGACGCCGCTCAGCAGCTGCTTGAAGCAGCACGCAACCTCGGCAGGGTTCATTTTGCCCGACATGACGATGGCGAAAAAGTCGTACGGACAAAACTCCATCACCTCAAAGTACCGCCCGTCGTCCTGGATAATGTCCAGCGTCTCCACAATGTTGGGGTGGTGCAGCGTGGAGCCGATGCAGAACTCGGCCGTCACCTTTTTCGAGTACTCGCGCTCAGACTCGTGCTGGTGCCGCGGCCGGAACTCCTTGACCGCAAACGTCATGCCGTCGCTCTGGCGGTGCAGCAGACGCACCGATCCGCCTGCTCCAGAACCCAGTACTCGACCTGGTTTGCCCCACTTGCCAAATCCGATCGATGTGAGGTCAGCTTGAGACGACGACCGAGACACGGCAGGAGTCCCTCGTGGCGACGCATTCACAGACACAGGCCGGCTTCGGGGAATATCCTCCTTACTGCTCCGCTTGCTCTTGGGTTTCAGTTTGCTGCTCTTTTTCTTAAAGAACCGCTTGAGCTCGGCCATGGAGCCGGACGACTGGTGGAAGTTCCCTGAGGCCTCGTCCGTGTTGACCCGACGGTCCGGGGACGATCTAGACGATGATCGAGACCGTGCAAACCGGAACCGAGGCGCAATCGAATCCGTGTCTCTGCTCGAAACTTGTGGCGGGCGATGCTGTCGCGCATACGGATCGTGGGCGTCCACTTCCGGGAAAAAGGACACGTGGGTGTCCAGAGGAGCAATTGACGACGGCCGTGAGCCTGGTCGTGAGCCTGGACGCGATCCAGCAACTGACCCGGGTCTAGACGGCGATCCCAGCGAAAAGTGCACCTGGGAATGGTTATGGGGGACCCCTAGACCTCCTCCAGACGTTCCCGAGGGAGTTCCGGCTCCAGAACCGCCCCCAGAACCTCCTCCGGGACCTCCTGCTGCTCCTCCGGGAGTGGTGGAGCCTCCAGCGTGGCCTCTATCAAACGAAGTGTAAGATGAAGAAGACGACGGTGTACCTGGAGAATCATACGTCTCGTCATTGGCCATTCCTAAAAAGACTGCTGACGGACGGTATGACCGCGACGACGTGCGCGACGTGCCATTGGTGTTACTGTTGCTGTTGGAGTTGATCCGAGAAGTCCCCGGAGAATGGGGAGAGTGGGGGGACGGCGTGTGGCTCTCTGTGAGCGTGAGTTTGTGAAAGTCGTCCATTGTGTGAATTGACTTGTTGATGTAGTAGTCAGCTTTGTCGTATCTGTCAATCTCTCGTTATCGTCGTGTCCGTCAATCCAACAAATCAAAGACTGTCGTGGTGACTCTGATTATGTCGTGGGGTAACGAAAACCTGACTGAAACCTGAATTAAAACAGCTGCGTCTAAAGAATAAAAGATCTCAATCCGTGTCTGTGTCTGACGAAGAAATCTGAGTCTTGGACGTTGAAAACCTGCCTCGGTATAATGCAAGATCGCAGGGGTGGTAGGTAGTCTTGTGTGCGCTGCTCTGAAGGGGTCACGTGATATCGTACTTGTCTGTCGCTCAATCTGTCGCTCTAGAAGTCACGTGAGTTCTCGGTGGACCTGCTGTTCAATTTTTGCGGCTTTTCGGCTTGTTGTAAATCGTGTCTATCGTAGAGTGTCGAGTCGACGATGGCAATTGACGCAGAGCTAACTAAGTTGCGGTGTAGGCAAACGTAAACAATGTGGGGAGAAATAAAAGGGTCTGTATTTCGCTGATTAATGGTCTGATTAGTAATTTGAAAAGCCCATTCGATTCGTCTGACTAAGACAATTCCATCCATATACTTTTCTCCCCCCAAACCCCCCATTTTAAACCCATATCATCCCCCCTCACCATGCGTCATTACATACATGACATGATGTACGCCTCCACTACTCAAAATGGCCATGCCTGTAAAACGCACCTGCTAAGCAGCCAGTACCATTAGGAGCTGAGATTGCTACTTTTTTCTGCTTAGTCAGATATCGGGTGGGACGTTGTGGTCATTGATATCTTCCTTGTAAGAGGGAATTACAACGTCTAATAAAACCGACTTAAGACGCAACTCTATTGCTATGGAGGATCGTCATGGTCACGTGACCCTCGTCGGGTTTGCGATAAATGCGGTAGACGTTTCCCGAATACCAATAGAAAATACGACTATATTGCGCCGTGCGATGCATTCATGTGCCAAACAATTTTTGATTATGTAATCGATATAGTTTGATTATGTAATCAGTAACTTGGGACTTGGTCACATGGTGCAGGGACATTGTAGTTAAAAACGGCACATTAGGAGTGTCATTTCGGAGATATAACGTGATTATTGGATTCACGTGACCAACAAGTGACTATTTCACTTCTACCCATTGGTTTATCATTCCAGGATCCATTTTTTCACCCGAGAAAACTGTGCGGCTCGGAAATGAAAGATATTGAACTTTATTTTGATTAAAAAAGTTTGACGAAATTTGAAACAAGTCATTTATTGGAGGTATTTGGTCACAATAAAGATCTTAGAAGTCACCCTAATCGAATGATTCAATCCCCATTGCTCTAGAATCAATATTGACCCAAATACAACTCTTCGCTTAGTCATCAACTTGAAACGCGAGCTACCCTAACCCCAACCCTAATACTCTGATCAAAACACAACTGGTCAAGGTGACTTTTTCTAGAGACAAGTGTATATAATTGTATGTGGATGAATGGAGTTTATCTTGGTCCTTTCGACCTCTCTTATGACGCGCTATTTCCTATACTGCGCTTACGTCATCAGTCCTAACCTCTAGCTGACTAACTTTACTCGACCTTACATCATCATCTTCACCACTACAGCTACACGATGGAGTCGTTATTGACGGATAAACAACGCAGCGACCTGGAAACAAGCATTTATGGATACGTCAGCCGGCTGACTAATGATGACGAGCTGCTGACTCAGCTTGCGACACTTTTGGGCCAACCAGACGCTGACAAAGCAGATGCATCCGTCGCAGAACGACTCAAACACCACGCTCTACTTCTTGAGAAAAAATGGTTATCGGTCATAAGGCTTCAGAGGAAGGTGATGGATCTTGAGACCCGTCTTGAGGCTGCCGAAAGAGACGCCTCATCTACTCATAAGGCCAATGGGTTGGGTGCTGGAGATCCCAAAACTTGGTTACCAAAGACATCACGATTCTCTCTATTACATAAGCAGCCAGTGAATGCGGTTTCTTTTCATCCGTTTCATTCAACCCTAGCCTCGGCCTGTGAAGACGGAAATATCCGAATCTGGGATTACGAATTGGGCGAAATCGAAACCACGATAAAGGCCCATACAAGAGGAGTTTTAGATGTGGATTTCAGCAGGGGATCTCAGACAGGGGCTGACTCAGCTTCTGAAAAGTCGCAGGCTCTCTTAGTCAGCTGCTCATCGGACCTCACAATCCGAATATGGGACCCCCAAAATGAATACGCCAACGTCAAGACCCTCACAGGCCATGACCACACAATTTCGGCAGTCAAATTCACCGAAAACGGCAACCACATTGTCAGCGCATCACGTGACAAGACCGTACGGGTCTGGTCCGTCCAATCGGGCTATTGCGTGCGAACCGTTCATGGACATACAGATTGGGTCAAATCATGCTGCGCCCTAAACGACGAATTCATCTTCTCCGCAGGCA
Source organism: Yarrowia yakushimensis (assembly GCA_900518995.1). Taxonomy (NCBI): domain Eukaryota; kingdom Fungi; phylum Ascomycota; class Dipodascomycetes; order Dipodascales; genus Yarrowia; species Yarrowia yakushimensis. Next base: position 2,131,720 of record ULGW01000004.1, on the reverse strand, counting down.
TCGATCACGTGACCAGAGTAAGCGACTTTGCGTCCGGCGACGGAAAAATGACGCTCCTAGGCCACGATCACGTGATCGAGGGCGTCCGGGTGTACCCGCGGGCTGTGGCCGGGTGTCTGACTAAGCTTGACAAGACCAGCGCGTACTTTGTCATCACGTGGTCACGTGATAAGACCGTTCGGGTGTGGTCTTCTCGGGGTGAACCCTTATTAATTCTTCGGGGTCATGACAATTGGGTTAGGGGAGTGGTTCTTCATCCAGCAGGCAGATATCTGGTTTCTGTATCTGATGACAAGACTATGCGATGTTGGGATTTGGAGCAAGGAGGACGGTGTGTTCGGGTTGTTGATGCACATGGGCATTTTGTCACGTGTGTGGCATGGGCTCCTAACGATGTTAATGGACGGGTTCGGTGTGTTGTTGCCACTGGAGGTGTTGATGGCAATGTCAAGGTGTGGCAGTGATGAGAGAGGGGGGGTCATATTCCGTCTCCATTGGAGGAAAAAGGGGCACAATGTTTGTCTCGGTAGTCCATGGACAATTTGAGTCATGTGGATCGTCAGGAGGTCGTTGCTGACTCATCCACGGCAGGTCTACGGTACATAGAAGAGTGTATTTTTATTATCTCGAGAGGAGTATGACTATCTACAAGTTCCAGTATTTAGGAAGATAGTCTAACTATGTTATTGGGAGTTTACTTAGCTTATGACTTTACATCTAGAATTAAGAGAAATAATCTAAAGAAATCTAAAGAAATCTAAAAAAATCTAAAAAAATCTAAAAATGGCTCGGTTGGATCAATAAAGCTGATTCATAGGATACACAGCCATATTACGTCGTAGTAACACCCTAAAGATCTATTACATCGGTGTGGTTTCAGTTCGACGAATATAAAGTTTAGCGATGACACCATCTATGCGCGCTTCAAGTTCCATGTCTGGAAAGACAGCTTTGCAAAGTCGAATTGAGCCGTTTACGAATAAGTAAGCCGTGAGGATTACATAATCAATGTCTATATAATTGATTTTCAGCAAAATTAGTCAGCCAAACCCATTCACTCACCCCCCACCCCATTAGTAAGCTCTCATGGTGCCTTGACGATAAAGTTGGCCTGTGCATGACAAGAGCAACCAAGGTATATATATCTACAGTACTTGATATCTTCTTCTCCTGACCGACACAATTACAACATGTCTTTTTTCCGAACGCTTCAATTCTCCAAAGGCGCCGTGTCGCTTTTTGCCAACCCCAAATTCGACAAGTCACTTGCTCTAGCAAAGTACATTGAGAACAATTTGGCATCCACTGGCAAGTCGATTGGAGATCTTCCTTTTGATTTTGAAGAGTCCACCACGGCTCCTACTCTGGATCAGCTTCTCACCATCAAGAGCTTTGTGGACGATAAGAAGGGGCTTGTTCCTGCCACGTTTACTCCTGCTCAGGTTTTCGCCCCCGTTCAAGCTGCCCTGACAAAAGCAGGCAAATCGTTCCCAGAGGATTGGAAGGCCCATAAGGCCATCGAGACGCTCATCAAGGCCGACACGTTTGATGCGCCCACCGTGGTTAGACCTATTCTCGTTGATTGGGAAAAGGGACAGGTGGCCTTTGACGATCTCGAGGCCGCCAAGAAGCTTTGGGATGAGCTGCTTTTGAGAGAGTAATCAAGAGGAAGATTGGAGGGATGTGGTCTTGACGTCAATCTATGACCTCAATGTCTACCCTATGACCTCAATTGTCTCCACTATGACCTCAATTGATCATACCCGCTTCTAACCACCTTGGATGATATGACCTTTCTATAATCCCCTGGCAATGATAATATATATTCAGGATAATTGGGGTGTGGATGAGAGTGTGGGCACCACATGTAGAAGTTTGACAATGGCTGTGCATCAAAATGCAAGCATAACAATGCTAGTTACTTTCAGACCCCGAAACCATTACTGTAGTTGTAGTTACTATCCGACCCTGAAACCAGCACTATACTTGTAGTTACTACCAGACCCTTGGAATGAGTCTTACTGGTTACGAATTATAACTTCTTTTTTATCCCTTGAATAAAACTTGGAAACGGTCAGTTGAACTCGTACTGGACTTGTTTCAAACAGCTCTCATAACAAGATCTGTCAACTCAGAACTGTCCTCCGACTCAACCTAGGGAGGCTGAAATGAACGATTTGGAAGGTCAAGATTCTGGTTTATTACAGTAAAAGATGCAATTAGTAATTGAAAAGTACTTGAGGGACAATAGTTGAACAATATAATCCAGTCTGAACTGACTGCGGACAACAGAGAGAACCCAGTTCAGATTGTTCAAGGACATACAATTGGTTGGTGGTTGGTGTATTGGGTCATGGACTCAAGTCATTCAAGTCATGATACTGCGATATAACATATCACCTCAAATTGGAGACAAGACCGTAGCAAGACAGTTTGTCAGTCTCAGAGTCAGAGTCCTACAGGTTAGATACCTGTCTCAGCTCATCCAGAGTCTCTAGATCAGTTTCTTCTTAACTCTCACTCCCCAGTCTATCCCGAACTAGACAGTCAAGTATGCCTTCTCTGCACTATGGACCATTGCGACAACTCCACCTTGTTGACCAGCGACAGATCTCAAACTCAGTAGAAGATCCAAAAGGTCGGTGAGTACTACCCGTTTCAGCAAATGGACTAGGACAATGAACAGTGTCAGCTGCTCAAACCTCTTATTTCCAAAAGCAACTCATCTGGACCATTGAGAACGGCACGGCTGCAATCTGGACACCAAAAGCAATCTGAACCTGAGCGTCTTAACCAGATCTCTGGCGGTTAGAGGCGGTTAGGACGCTCGGGTTCTTTTTATGGACAAGCATTTGTTTTTGTTTTTGCTGGTTGCTTTTTCCCACCCATTTCTTTTTATTTCCATTTTCCGTTTTTCAATTTTCAATTTCCATTTTTCAATTTCCAAATATCTTTTGTTGTTCGCAGACAGTATCCCAAAAGAGGTTATCAAGTGTACGACCTCCTTCTGGTGGACAATATAATGTCTCACGCTTTGTTTCACTGCGTCCACGGAACTCATCTTGCATCTGATAATGCTGTGGGTCCTCGGCTGCTCCAGAGTCCGTTCAGACCGGATAAAACGCCTTTTCGGGATACCAGGCGCTCAATCGAGACAGTGACCAGGTATTGTGGAGCCAGCAGTATTTGTTCAGAGAAGATTTGGAGGTTTCTCTTGTCTCTGGTGATCGTCAAACTTGACAAACTCTGAATTGAAATAATGAAGGGAAATGAGAAAACGACAATACAAGGAAATGAGAGAAAGGTCGACATTGAGAATGAAGCAGACGACATTGAAAGTGTAGCCGACAACTTCCACAGTGTATTGCATCTCTTCTGTTTCTCAATGGTGAACCTCTGTGTTCAATGACTTCATGTGGTGAGAGTTGACAGACTAATTTACTCTACCGGTAGTGTCTGAGAGACAACGGCAGTAGAAAAAAGACTGTAGCATGTCTATGAACGGCATTTCGAACTTGGATCTTGTCGCAATCGTGCCATTACTGTGGCAGTCTTTTTGAAAAATCCTTGTGTCAATGAGCCTGAGTACTCAACCATTGAAGAGGATTGTCAGACCATTGAGAATAATCCCATACTAATTGAGCTTCCCAGACTATCCATCTTCCCTTCTTCATCATGACTGAAAGTTATGACAAGGACATGTTCAGTTGAACCATGGCGGCTCCACGATTCGTATTGGTTGTAGACAACAAAAAAATTATTGGAGGGCTAAAAAGTCATTCACTCAAAACTACGGGTGCATCTCGTTCTACTAGGCACTGCTCAAGTCTCTGATACTCTAAATGGTTCAGATCGATCCTTCGTACAGTACAGAAAGGGCCATAACTAGGCAAAAATGTGATTCTAAATTCCTCGTGCGTATCATTCAACTACTCATGGCTTCTTCAATTACAGATCGACCCCTCGGTACGACTACTCAAGGGTCTGTGGTCATCCAAACTTGCCATTCTAACTGTCATAGCCTTGCTCACAGTTCGACCAAAGACGGAATAATACCGCTATCGAAATTCTGAAGAGTGCAAAAGATTTTTCTTGCTTTGTTTCCCCTGATTGACCTCTTTACTGATATATAATCCTCATACTGGGTGTGACAGTCTGCTCTTCAATGGGGAAGGTCTATCTCTTTGAATAGTACGATACGATACGATAGTCTCGGTTGGGTGAGTGACGTACTATAGACCTCCTTTTACTAAACCATGGTGATTCTCTAATGACGGTCTTGATCTTTCCTGGGTATTTAAGATCCGATTATGGTGTACTGGTAGTTCAACCCATTGGTACTGTATAACACGATAAAGAACCATAGTTAGTGAACCCGGTTTCGTCCGAACTTCCACTCTAAACTTCTCATATGCTCACGTAAATCTGATACTCCTATGGAACACCCTTAGAAAGATACAATTAGTAGTCTAGGCACGCTAAACTCCTTCTAATAAACTGTTGGCAACGGTACAAGTACTCACTTTCTCCAAAGATGGTCTGGATCAAAGTCTTACCATCATAGTCTAGAGTCTGTATCTATCAGGTACAGTACCCTGGAGACTTAAACTCCCCTTTCAGTTCGTTCTACAAGCACAAGTTCATGTCAATGATATAGATCTATGGATTGGAGCTTACGAGTAGAGTCTTGCCTCGAGTCAACTCTGATTGATGGTTAATGGGTCAGTCGCTGAACCTGGACGAACGACCTCCTGTGGACTATGGTAGGCGAAACAGAAAATTATTGACTCCAAACTCCTCACACTCTTGCTCTCCATTCACTTCTTGCTCTCCTGAAGATGGTCTTGATCAATTGCAATAGTACACATCTTTCGAGGGTTCAAAATGTGTCTATTGGTAGTCTGGGTCGGTAATATGACTGTACGACCATATTCTCGTCATTTACTGGACAGTTCGGGGTTGTCTGACCCTCCAAAAGATGTCCCTGAGTAGACTACTTCCACTCAAAACTCTAAGTATTGTACTTACGGTCAAACTACTTTTAGACAAGGATCTTAAGTGGGTTTGTTACACTCCAAGTCAAGATCTAGATCGATCCTGGGTGAAGTACTGGTACCTCTTAGCTGGCCTGATAATGCTCTTATATCGTTGACTCTCGGTTTACGACCTCGAATCAACTATGATGGTCTCGGTGAGTTTCGGGGGTTTCCCTCGAATCACCTGCGACTAATATCTACACTCGGTGAGTCTCGGGCTACACCCTCGTCTCACCCCGAATCACCTCCTTCCTTTTTCTAACAATTAAAATACATACCGATATCTACTTTACTTCTTGCTCTTCTTCTCCTTCTTGGGCTCGTCCTCATCATCCTCTCGCTTTCGCTTCTTGTCCTTCTTTTCCTTCTTTTCCTTCTTATCCTTCTTTTCCTTCTTGTCCTTCTTTTCCTTCTTTTCCTTCTTGTCCTTCTTTTCCTTCTTTTCCTTCTTGGCCTTCTTCTCCTTGACCTCCTCCTCGGAGTCGGAGTCCTCGTCGTCAGAGTCGGCGCCAGCGGTGGTGTTGCCAACAGTGTCGGCGTCAGCGTTATACTGCTTGCCGGTGGAAAGATCAACCTTCTTGTGCTCGACCTTGTTCACGTCGGGTCGCACGGTGCCAACAATCTCCTTGCCCTCGAGCTGTCGAAGTCGGTTCTCAACCTTGATTCGGTTGTCAATGCCCAGAAGAGGCACCTCCTCCCGCTCCTCGGCAAATGCATCGTATCGCATGGACACGGCGGCCTTGGCAGCAAGCATTCGGGCAATCTTACCCTTGTTCTTGCCCGAGGCCTGGCCAATCAGCGAAGCGTGGTAGATGATACCGTACTTGGGGGTATCGTGCTTGGTCTTGAGAGCTCGGAAAAGAGCCTTCTCGGCACCGAGAATCTGCACGGTGGAGGCGGGGGCCTTGGCCAGGTTGACCAGAGAGCCAGAGTGGGCAATCAGACGGGCGCCAACAAGCTCGCCAACAAGAGCAGTCAGGTTGGGGGCAATGGCGGCCATTCGGGCGTTGAGGTAGTTGGACAGCTGCTCTCGGTACTCGGCAAAGTCAATCACCTGGTCAGCAAGACACTGGATGTTCTCGAGATCAAACTCGGTGATCTCGGTTCCCATGGAAACCTCAGCGGCAACCTTGAGGGCAGTCTCAACCTCCTCGGGCAGAACCTCGGACAGATCGGTCTCGGAGGCGTTGGATCGGTAGCCCATGGTCTTGATGACTCGAGCGTAGGCAATGTTGTCGGCCACAATCTTGGCCATCTCGGGGAAGTGCCAGCCGTACCACTCCTTGATTCGCATGGCGTATGTGTTGAGCTCCTTGTCCAGGTCGTCTAGTAATGCGATGGCCTGCACAATCATGGTGTCCACCTTGTCGGGCGAGAACTTGAGCTTGTGTCGTCCCAGAGAGTGGGCCAGACCGAGGCTCATGGTGGCCAGATCCTTCTCGGTCAGACCGGGCAGCAGGCTGGGCAGGTTCTCTCGAATGGCTCGGAAGAGATCCAGAGAGGCAGACTCGGCAACCACATCAAAGGGCAGATCCAGCTTGTTGATGGCGTTACCAAGCTTGGGGTCAGCAACAACAAGAGCAGCCTTCTTCTCATCCTTGAACTCGTTGAGCAGAGCAGCAAGCTTGTCGGACACTCGACCGTCCACAATGGCGTTCACCTCCTCAAGAGCAGAGGCAGCAGAGTCAAACTTGGAGAAGCCCTTGACCTTGAACTGAGAAATGACCAGCTCGGGGGTCGACAGGTCCTCGAGAATCGACTCGGACTTGTAGATCTTCTTGTCCTTGGCCTTGAGCACGGCGTAGCCGGCAGACGTTTCCGTCAGAATAAATGTCATGGTAATGGGTATGTGGTGAGATGACAAGCAAGTCGAGGTACAGAGACGAAAAAATTTGGGACCACTAAATTTTTTTCAAAGTTTATTTGAGGGTTTGGGCTGACCATTCGAGCGCAGCCAGAGTCGTCTTCAGAGACAACATCTCAGACTGAAAAGTGGCATATAATCGTGGTTATAATGATTGATAAGTCACTGTAGACGTTTTAATTGTTATCTACGTTCACCATTTCTCTTTCCCCATTTTCCCCCATTTTCCCCCATTTTCTGTGATTTTTCCAACTCCCCTATGTATTCTCCCTACTCCTTGACTGAAAAAAGCCCAATGAAAAGGATTGATATTTCTATAAATCAGTAACCACCTTACAAACCCCTCCAACCCCCTCCAGAAACTCCCCGATTTATTCCAAATTTCTACAAATTCTTCCGTCCGCCGTCCCCCAACTGCAAAATTCTTCCTGCAGCGCATAACCCGGAATGTCTGCCTGGTGGGAGACCCGTCTGTCCAAACGTGAATTTGAAAATACCATTGTGTAGCCCACCAGATTCTGTATATCATAGCGATATAGTCGTACTTTGCCCGAATTTTCCCGAATTTTCCCGAATTTATACACTCTCTCCCCTCTCGTGCATCAACCCTCATGCAACTCACATGCACCTCACTCTGCATTGGGCTGCAGAAGCAGGTGGTATCGAGAAAAATAGTTTGATAGACAGTGGCTCCAGTTGGAGGAGGTTGGAGGAGTTGGAATGTGTTATATGACGTCGGCAGGAGTAGACAGAAGTCATCACCCACCAATGGACAACTCTTTCATACAATCTTCTCGTACACTCCTTAGAGCTCCTGTAGATCGTGGACTGGTAGGATCAGGAATGACATGTCACGTGACTGCAAACATGGCAACATGGGGCTTCCTTTCGGGTACGATATTGATACGGGTAGATGGGTACTGCTGAGACTGTAAAGTACAAGGGGTACCATGGTATTGTATTTGTATGTCTAAGAGACAAATTGATGTGTTTGATGACATTTCATCACGGCTAAACAGAGAGTGGTTAAGAGAGCCATTTCAAGAGTAGGCAACTATCTGATTACACCACTGGAATCAGCATACGATTCTGAGTCGATCGATATACGTTTTATCGTTATTTGGTGTTTGTATTGAGATATGAGATTCGATGTGAGATTCAGTCAAATTGTATAAAGGGTGAAAAGTTGTGAAAAATCGTGTAAAATCAAGAAAAATAGAAAAATAATAGAAGGTACAAGTACACAAAGAGGCATAATCCCCTCCTCTGGTCAAGAGATCAAACAGATATCTTGTCTACTCACTTCCTCTTACTCCTCCTCCCCCTCCAACAAGGTTCATGCAGTAGACATTCAACACCATGCATTGTCACCACCACCACACTCCATCAGCATGATCAAAATCAAGTTAAAGCCCGAGAAGCGGTCTCCGGAGTCTTCTCCTGAGAAGCGCAAGAGCAAGAAACGGCGTACGGACGAAGAACCGGCCAAATCCAGCACTCCGTCGTTGAGTATCAAGCTCAAGGCTCCCAAGAAGGAGAAAGAATCGAAACCTCGACTGAGTCTGAAACTGTCCAATAAAAAGAGCGAGAGCGCTCATTCCGACAGCCGGGCGTCGACAGCAAGTGCTTCGTCGGTCAAAAAGGCGAAAATCGTGCCCCGGATCCGAGTCAAGGCTGCTCGAGAACCAGGACAAGGATACGATAGTGAGGCTCCTGATCGAGAAGATGATCTTCTGATTGAAGAAGGATTGATTCTACGGTTTCCACCGATTGGAAAGAGAGGACGGGATGATCTCAGTTATCTGCGTACAGCAGTTGAGAACCAGGATTACAGCAATATTGTGATCCGATTCAAGGATTCTCGACGAGCAGTGGTTTCTGTACGTGGACGACATTATGCAGCCAAACTGGTGGATTTGCCGGCCATTGTGGAGGCTCAAAAGACGTTTGATCGAGGCAAAAACATGTTCAAATGTCTGGATATCTGTCAAATGTTGCTTGTGACAGAACCCATTTCCTCCGAACACAAGATTATGGAGGCAAAGTCGATGCAATGGGATAAGGGGTCCAGTGAGGGAGCTCTGACGTGTCGCAATGGTCTGACCCCGCCTCTATTTGACGCAAAAAGACGCCGATTCAGGAAAACCGTGTCTACAAAGGTAATTGAATCCGTGGAGCAAAAGGTGACTGATTTGCTGGATTTGGACGATGAGGCCGACTCGACATCTTATGAGCTGGTCGACGGACGTACTCTGGCGTCTCTTTACGGTACAGGAGGTGTTGCAGGCTCACAAGCCGTGTCCACAACAGTGTCTGCAGCTGCTACTCCTCCTCCTCGGTTTGCAATGGTCGACGAGGGCGAGATGGACGTGGATCTGCTGGACAAGGAGCTGGAGAGAGCTCTGGAGGACCAGGCAAGTGAAGAGGGCGAGGAGATTGAAGCAGATGATGCGTCTGAATCTGAAGACGAGGGAGAAGGAGGAGCCGAAAGTGACAACTCTGACGAGGAGGAGCTGCCACGAGCTTCAGCCGGAATGGATGACGACGACGACGGAGAAGAAGGAGGTCACGCAAAGGTGCTGGTCGACACGATTGCAGACCTCGAAGCAACCATCAAGAAGCAGCAGGATGACGCTGACCGAACAGCAAACGCAATGCTCAAGGAACGGTTCAACCAGCGAATCTCCAAGCTCAAACACGAGCTGGAAGTCAAAAAGAAACAGCTCAAGGCGAAAAACACAATCAAGGAAAAGAAGAAGGAAAATGATAAGAAGGAGGGCGACAAAAACATGACCGAAAGTGAAGACAAGGTGGAAAAGAGAGACTCCAAAGAAAAGGTCGAGGTTGGAAGTGAAGATGACATGGATCTCGATGATCTTTTCTAGAAAGAATCGTTTGTCGCTTGTAAAGAATCAATAATTTATATGTACTGAGGGTGTGGTGTATTGATGACACGTGACTTGTTCATCGATCTAGTGACTTCTTTGGGGTTATTTGATGAGCTTGGTTCTGTCGGAAACATGTTGTAACGTGGAAACGTATCAATATTGGAGCTGTGGGAAATCTACGACCACCAGTGTGGTCATGTGATCGAGAGGAGTTCAGTGGACTACTTTTCAGAGTGGTTAGATCACGTGATGTATCCAACATGTCATGTCTTCTATAACAACCTAAGCGAGTGTATAGGGGAGTTAAATGGAAGACTTATATGAGATTTACAAGGATTCAAATATATTTTAAAAGACACAAAAAGAGACCCATAACGAGACCAACATTTGCTATAACCCCTTTTCAGCTCAAAATTCCACTTTCGACCTTCTGTTTTGGTTTTCTGGCTCAGAGAATTTTCACCTTGACATGCAGTCAAGGTCAAATTTCACTTTTGAGAATGTGTCTATAATTTCTGCAATATAAATTCCAGAGGCATGGAAAGTAGCTGAAAATGCCGGTTTAATCGAGAAGATAATTACTGTGCCATTTAATGAACGATAACTCGGCTGAAAAGTCTCCAACATCAAGTTATCCAATTAGTTAGACTTTAGTTGACTGATAAAGTCATTTGGGGGTTCAAAATCGGGGTTCCAGAAATGCCACGAAGATGATGTTATATCCAAAAGATAGCCACAGTATATGAGTTTTCATATATTGACTCTTAAGAACCTCTCCTTACACCAACGTCGAAATAAATCAATTTCCCAGCTCAATTTGAAACGATATAATTACTTAACTTTACTTGGGAAACTACAGCTCTAATCTCAATCAATGCTCTCTATTAATATAAAACTTTTTTGGCCAAATGCCTCAATCCCAGGAAAATGATTTCGAAGAAACGAAAACCACTTTCCAGTGTCCAACCACGCTCTCGAGCTACGCTCACACGTTTATCTCCAGTCGTTAGATCCCACAGTTCGCTTACCGCTGAACAGATGCTTGGGCTTGGTCTCAGCGATATGTCGATCGGCCTCACCTCGTCGGGCCTTCATGTTACCCTTTCTCTGGCTGTGCTTGGCCATTCGGTCGGCCTTGCTTCGAACAGTGGTGACAATACCGTCCTCTCGTCTGTTGGACTGGCCCAGAGGCATGAGAGACATCTCCTGGGTGGAGACGGCCTCGTTAAGGAAGGTCTGGTGGCCAGAGACATCGTCGGACATCTTGGACTCGGCCAGGGCGTTGGCTCGGTCGACCACCTTGGAAGAGTCGAAGCCAACACGCTCGAGATGGTCCTCCATTTCTCCAAGAGACTTCTTTGTCTTTGTTCGGGGGATGGCGGCCTTGTTCTTGAGCGACTTTTTGGATCGGGCAGTGTTTCGCATCATCTTGATCTTGTTTCGCAGCCACTGGGCCTGCTCGTGGATTTCCTCGGCCTCGTCGTCCTCAATCTCCTCCTCGGAGTCGTAGAAGCCCTCCTGCTCCAGCTTCTCCTCCTCGTCCTCCAGAGCCTGCAGCTTGGAGGCGATTTCGGGGTCGATGAAGTCAAACACGTTTCGGCCGTTAAGCAGCTCGGGCATAATGTCCTTCTTCCAGGCCTCGTCCTCCAGCAGGTAGTCCTTGGACAGGTCGATGGAGAAGACTCCGGCTCCTCCGTTCTCGTCCTGGATGTCTCGCATCAGCTTCTTTCGGTTGGGGTCGTTCTTGTCGTACTTTTGCAGGAACTGGACGGCCTCGGGGATGGCCGAGGGTCGCTCAATGTCGTCTCGCTTGACGGGCTGAGCAATGTGGACCTGGTTGAGCAGGTCGGAAGAGGCTCCGCCCTTGACGTGACGCAGCTTCTGCTCGACTCGAGCGGCCAGCAGCTTCTCGCATGCTCGGTTTCGCACCTCCATGAGTCCCTCCTCGGCATGACACGACAGCTGCATAATCTCCACGTCGGGCTGGGCAGCAATACCCTTGAGCAGCTCCTGGTTCTCCTCGTCCAGGTCCTCGGGTCGCTTGACGTCAATCTTGTTGATGACGACAATCACCTGCTTGTTGGCAAACAGGGGCTTGATGGAGTGGAACAGCTTGACCTGCTCGGCGACAGAGAAGCCACACTGCTCGGAAACGTCCATGAAATACAGCACACAAGATCGAATGTGAGCAATGGCGTAGATGGACTGCATCTCAATGTTGTTCATCTCCTCGGTGGGTCGGTCCAGAATACCGGGGGTGTCAATAGCCTGGAATCGCAGGTACTTGTAGTCAAAGTGGCCAACGAACAGAGACTTGGTGGTGAAGGCATAGGGCTGGACCTCAACTTCGGCTCGAGTCACAGACTTGAGGAAAGAAGACTTTCCAACGTTGGGGTAACCACAGATGAGCAGGGTTCGGGTGTTGGGGTCGATGGAAGGAAGACGACCAAGATGCTGTCGAACCTGCTCCAGATAGACAAGAGGGTCCTTAAGACGCTTCATAATAGTAGCCATTCGTCCAAGAGCGGCTCGCTTAAGCTGCTTGCACTGGAAAAGAGACTGTCCAAACTTGAGAAGTCGAACGTAATCTCGAGACACCTGGTCAATCAGAGTCTTTGCTCGTGACAGAGAAGCAAGAGACACCTTGTAATGGTTCTTCTCGTAAAGAGTATCGAGGAGATCTCTATGGAAGGGGTGAATCTCGTTAATGTTGGGGAACGAGGTGACAATCTCGTTGAGCTTCTCCACAAAACCATCGGCCGTGAATCGCACCTTTCGCATGTAAAAGGCTCTGATTCGGGAGATTTTGAAGCCCGCTCGAATCACCGTGGGCGTCTTTCGCTGAGTCCGGTTCAGGACAATGTCCAGGAACTCGCTCTGGTTCGGGATTGTAGGAATATCTTTCCACGTTAGTTGCATGGTGGTATTTTTGCTTGACGGTAAAGTCGTGGGTGTGTAGTGTCAAGATAGTCTGCGAAGTATTTTTTTTTCCCTACACTGCATAAAACTTTTAGTGTTAAAGTTTTGGGTATGCGGAGTCATGTGACATAGTGGAGGCTCTGGAAGGGGTTGTAATACCGTCTGTGGGGGAGATAGAGCCTCAAAAGGAGGACAAGATTGTTTCTATAATCGTCTTTAATGGGTTAGTGCTTTTTACCGACCTTTTACCCCCAAAACTGAAGATTTGAGGACTGTTCTTGGGAACACTGCCTGAGATGGGGGGAGAGAAAATTGCAAAGAACAGTAGACGATCCACGAGCTATAAATGTGAACATTGGAAATTCCTCCTAGTATCTCCAGAGCTACATCTCAACCCAGTCTTTTCCCCGGTTTTTTTACCGCTCTGAGAGCTGTTTTTCAGCAAGCTCGATTTTTATCGGTCAAAATAAGCTTATCGCAAGATGGCAAGTGAAAAATGTCTTATGGTGCCTTGGTGGCGTCCAACACGAATTGGGTGGAGTAGTTGTTGGTATTTCTCTGAATTGATTGTATTTTGATATAGAATTGTTTTGATTTCGTCGCTGAATAAAGGAAAAAATCGTTTTAATTTTTCGATAAATCTGGGAATGTTCAGATATCAGTTATAGGGTCTAGCTACGGTCTAGCTTGATAGGAACCTGTAGATGGAGATCATCTGGTATCCTGGTGTGTGTGGAATTGCTAGACTCGGGCTGGCTACATCGAATTCAATTATTCCGAATTATTTCCGAATTTTTCGTTTTTCCTCCAAAATCAACACAACCCAACTCAAATGTTCTTGGCCTTGAAAAGTCATAAATGTCCTAATTTCGTGTAATTTCGATTTTATTCGAGAAAAACAGCAACAAACGACCTTTATCAAATCCGTTACGAACACAACAGACCTTCTACAACCTCAACTTCCCTACATCTACTCCAACCAAACACACTTGCCACCAACTCTCTGGACCCCCACATTGCTTAAACTCGCTAAACGCACGCACACATCACCGGACCATTGTTGCAACTTGTCCACCACTCCAGCAAAACCGAGACTAGCCAAAAATGTCGCTCAACAGTGCCATATCCACCGTGGGCATGCAACAGTGTGGACGAAACGTGCAGCTGGTGCTCACAGAAACCTCCAAGCCCTATGATAAAGGCCGATCTACCGTTCGATACGAGGCCATCGGAGTGTCTGTGTTGATTGACGCCACAAGAGTCGTTGTGCAGGCGGACGCAGACACAATCCCCAAACTGCCGCACGTGATTGCCTTCAAACTCGACTGTGTCGATTTTTCGTCTTTAGAAATCCCAATGACCAACATCCTCAAGGTGCAGCTGACCCAGCCGTGGTTCGGCCCCAACTCGGTCGACATTTCGTTTGTGGCCATCCCCAAACCCGAGCGGGGACTGCATCTTGTCCCAGGACTCAAACGGGACGGAACAACGTGGCGAGCAGACCTGTACTTTCGAGAAGGTGGAGCCATCGAGTTCCAAAAGGTGCTCGCAGAGACACATACGGAATTTAGAGAGAGAGTGCAGAGACAGGTGACGATTGCACGTGATGGGATCGAGATGGATTTGCCCAAGTACGATGCTCCTCCGGGTTACACCGAGTAAATGAGCACGGCATAAGTACGAGGCGTCAGCCGAGTGCTTATTAATCCCTCTCTACCCATCATGAAGATCCTACGATTGGCTATGCACATCACATGATTCTCGTCACAGTCCCGTGATCTTCATCCACACGAGCTCTCTCTTGAGCTACTAACAAACCTCCCTGGACACTTCAGGTTTGTCTCAACTTCCAGCATTCTCAGATTCGCCTCTAAACAATCAGTTCTCTCTGTCTGGCCGGAAGTTACTTGGGAATAAATCAGTCGTCTAGACAGCCTTATGCAGTGTCATCGACCAGTCATCTTGGCAGCTTAGCTTTGCAATGGTCTATAGCCGAAAGCAGTGCTTCTCGAAGTTCATACAACACACCAGGGACTGACTTTGGGCGCTTCCTCTTCTCATGATCTACGATTTGCAAGTCCATAATAATACAGTGAAGCTCATCAGTTTTTTTTCGTATATAGCTGTCATCGTCGTAATACGTCTACTGCAGTACCAGTAGTCAACACAGTGTCATTGTACTTGGTGTTCCATTCACTACCTATAACTATGCTCTTTTCCTCCCTGGCAGTTCCTCTGCCTTCATTTTAGGTGTCACCAGCTGCCAATGACGGCACACTAGCTCCACAATCCGACGCTTAATATCTGCATCATCTAGTCGTTTACTCGAAATCTCCAGCCTCCTCGTCCTCATCATCGTCACCGTCGACCAGCTTGTTCTGCTGCTCAGTCTTCTCCATGAGCTTGGCAAGCTCGGCGTCATCAGTCTCAGTGACGGCCTTGGGCTCCATCTTGACCGTCAGGCTACCTCCCGAAGCCTCAATGCTCTCTCGAATCTTCTCAATAGCCTCACCAAGGGTATCGATGGCCTTCTGCTTGTCCAGACAGGTGGAAGTCAGCACAAAGAGAGGGGCAGCCACAAGCTTGACCTTGACGGGCACAAGCTCGGAGTTGAGCTCCTCACCAGCAGCAAGAGCCTTCTTGATGGCCTCAATGCCCTCGTAGGCAAAGCAGGTGATGTCAATGTCGGCTCGGACCTTGACGGGGTTGGGGGTCAGACGTCGGCCAATCTGGGCCTTGAGATCCTCCATGATGGCGGGGGAAGCAGGGTTCTCGAGATCTCCAAACACCTGATCGGGGTTGGTGATGGAGAGCTTGAAACCGTCGTAGGCATGGCCGTACTTGGTGCTAAGAGGCCAGCCGACCTGCTCGTACAGCTTCTCCAGCGAGTACTTGTGTTTCTCGGCCACATGGCGCAGAATGGAGTGCACAGTCTTGGACTTGGTGTACTTCTCCTCGCACTTCTCCACGTCCTCGGCGCTCACTCGTCGTTTCGACAGATCAATGTAACCCTTGTCCTTGTCCACTCGCAGAACAACCACAATCTCGTTCTTGCCCACCTTGATGTGCTTCTGGATGGACCGGATACGTCGTCGCGACAGCTCCGACAGCAGGATCATACCCTCAATGTCGTCGTACTCAAGCAGCTTGACGTACGCGCCCATATCGGCAATCTCCTTGACGTTGACCATCACCAGGTCGTCCACCTCGGGGTACTTGTTGGCGTAGAATCGGCAGGTAGTCGTGTTCACTTCGTCCATTGTGTGTGGTTGTAGGGTGTGTGATTAGATGACATGACTGATTGCAGGTTTTTTCAGCGAGGGTTTAGGTTGGTCATGTGACCCAGCGCAGCGCCGCGCGTGGGTTCGATCCCGGCCATAAAAAAGATGCGAGCGCATGCATTTAGGGTTTATGCCCAAGGTGGGCATAAATCAGAGCACGACTGGAGTCGCTTTTTATAGCTGTCAGCCCAGAATAAAACTCTTAATCTGTGGAGTGTCTTTTGCAGCCTTGTGTGTGGTCCTTTTAGGCATGCCACCTGAACATGACTTGTGCTCGAACCGGACTTGCACTTACCCATTCAGACATGCCTCTTGACCATAGTCATGCCATTGTCAGCTTTCGATCGCCCATATCCACAGTCACAAAGCCCCTCCCACCACATGGCCACAGTCACATTGCCACATTTCCTCCACAACTGCCGAATTGGAGACAGAACATGATTGCGTCCGCCGCTTTGGTTGTGCAGTAAAAGGTGGAATGATAGAATGGTGGAATGGTGAGAAAGTGGTGTGGAGGAAGAAGAGTTGGTGGTGTATTAACGTGGTCTTATAAGGTGATAGAATAAGGTGTTCTAATAAGTTGGGGTGACTACAGCGGTGGTGTCGTGGGAAAAGTTGGATTGTCTGAAGATGGTGTAGTCACGTGATTAAAAGTGCACTAAGACAGTGTCATGTACGCTACACATTAACAATGGGTTGCAGTTTATGCCACTGATGGGTTTTTGGGTCTGTTTTATGGTCAAGAATTGACACAGTATACATGCAGTCTACATGTATCTTATGCAGCTATGATGCATGAGAGATGACGAGATTTACGAGTGTCTTGAATTGAGGATACAAGTTATGAGACGGTTAATGACAGTACGGATTGAGTATTACTGTGTGAGAGGCGTTTCAAGGGTTTAAGATACTTGGTTCGTGACTACAATACATTCCAATCAAGCATACTCATTGACCTTATATAATCGCCCTTGAATAACAGTACAGGTACCGTACTGAGTGTTTCGTTTCTCCTTGAGCATCTCAATTGAATGTCTGAAGGACAGGGGAGATGCTATAGATGATGATTCACTCTTTGAAGTGATCCAGAGCTTGAACTCCGACTTTCCGATTGAGTACCACAACTGGGTCAGCTCTCGGAAGTGTGTGTAGTCACGGGCATTGGTTTGCTAACTAATCTACCATGACCTTCCATATCTAGCTTGTAGCACGTTTTTATTGATCGTAGGGCACTGAGAGTTGTAAATCCACGGAATACTTGCCGATTAAGTCCGTGGAAGTAGGTTCACAGGGGTTGACGATGATCCGTATATCTGTCTACATTTACGAGGTTCTAAAAGCTGTGAGTCCAGTAATTTTAGTAGATAAAAAATAGGGAGTGGACTGGAGACGGAGAAAATCGTACAGGGTGCCAGTTCCAGGTGCTGTGATGCTCAAGGGAGAATCTCTGAGGACTGAAGTGGTGGGTTTGAAAATGAAGCTTGGGCGGTTCCAATTAGTTAAACTTTTGTTGAGGAGCAAAGTCAGCTGGGGGGTGCAAAGTCCGGATTCCAGGGGTATAATATATCACAAACTATGAGAAATAGAATCTCGCAATGTTGAAAACATGTTAACGTCAAAAAATTAGCAAATATGGAAATGTAATCATGTTTTTGAGAGCTCTGGAGTCTGTTTAATGTCCACCTTTTACTTAAGCTTAGTTGGGGAGTTTGCTCGGAGAAGCGTCTTTTTGGCCCCCTTTTAAAAAACAACAAAACGAAACGAAAAGAGAACCAAAAGAACCCACAAGCTCACTAAAACCAGGGTATATTCACATATGTAAGCACCAACCTCTCAATTGGAAAGGTGAAGCGAAAATCTCTCTTTGGTGGGCAGGTGGGCGGTTTGAGACAAGGGGAGACAATACTAACAGACGAGTTTATCTCATTCATTGCCGTTCACGGTCACTTTCCAAGTCTCCGTCTAGCATCAAGAACACTAGAAAAGATGCTTCCAAAGTGTCTTCATTGTGTGATTTGGCAGATCATCGAGTTCAGGAGGGAGATCGGCTAGAGTCTCTTTTGGATACGGCAAGATGGGCGGATGAATTGGAAGTTGTGAATGTTGCGTTCGATCCAGGTTGGTTGTGAGGGCAGTTTTGACGATGATACTGATGATGTGTGTTATACCAATGATAGACAGATGGCCTATGACCAAACCAGACAAGCCTACAAGTAGTTCTTTCGAGCATCAAGAGCCGCTAAAGAGCAAAAGGAGAGTCTGAAACAAATCACAACTCATTACACAGATCTAGATGAACTCGTCTTGAGTATGGCTTCTCAAGGGCAAGTCCTCTCGAGTTCCACAGGGTACTTTGGAGAGGGTGGGAATGGAAGAACTCGTTGACTAGGAGAGAAGGTAATGAGACGAGAGTGGAGTTTTATGAAAAGGACTAGAGCTTGCAATTGTCTTGATACCGAGTATTAATCTCCTTCTGATTTCAATATTATTCTGACAAACTAACTGTAGCTGGTAATCATAACCACAAGTATCCAACAAGACACTCGTCCTGTCTATATCTTCAGCTATAATCTACATCAGTCCACTAATTTACCTGGTGCCGTACTTGTAACGACTGACTCTACAAACTCGGTTGACTCAAGAAGTATGACAAATCAAATGCTAATGAATATCTTGTCTACAGCTTCATACAAGCCGATATATGTTAAACGATAGTAAATGCAATTGTCTATAGTGTCTACAGAGTAATAACTCATTTCAGTATGTCAGCGTTAGATGTCAGTACTGTGGTAAAATTGCGCACGCAACCTTCCCTCTCTCTATCTATCAAGAATCTGCAACAACTGACTCTTGAAAACAGGCAGCAGCTTTGGAATCTCGGAAATCTCTGGTCGCTGAGGCGGCAAGTCTGATGACTGCTGCTTGAGCTCAATCTTCCTGGCCAGCTGCCGTCGTCTTCTCTCCTCCTCCACAGCGTCCAACTGTCCCTCGCTCTTGCCCATGATGGCTCGATCTTCGAGATCCAACTCCGCCACATCCAGCTCCAGCTCATTAATGTCCTCAATATCGATTCCGAAATCGGCAGTGTTGATGCCGTTAGCGCCTCCAGGCAGAGTAGAGTCCCATTTCGTTTCAATGTCGTCCTCGGCATCAGCTCCCATGGCTGCAAGAGTCGAGTTGGCAGAGCTGGATCGGGACAGACGCTTGACTCCACTTTCTCGCATCTGCTGAGCAGCAGCAGCCCGCAAATCGTACCAGTCCTTTCGTCGTCTCGTCCAGTCGACAATCTGGTCCACCTCAAACACAACCTTTTCTTTGTCGCCAGGGTAGTTTGCCAGCATCACTTCCAGGTCCAGAGGGGCTCCATGCTGCTGGCCGTCCTTGAGGAACAAGATAATGTCGGAAATCCAGCCCATGAGTTGGTCAAACAGTCCGCCATCGTGCTGGTAGACATTGTGGATGAACTTGAACAGCGAGTCCACGTGACGGTTGCACAGATCCACAAACAGCTGCACCTGCGAATTGGCATCCGACGTGAGCGAATCGATCTCACTCTTGCTCACCGTCTTGATAAGGTCATCTGCAAACCGCTGCAAATCTCCCACCGCCTCGGAAATATGGGCGTCCTTGAAAACTCGAATCAGCGGCTCGTAGAAAATGGTGATCAGATCCTTGACCAGCTGAACAGTCGCCTTCTCGTTGATGAGATCCTGGAACAGATCCTTGTCTCGCTTCCGGGTAAGATGCTTCAGGAGGTTCTTGGTGGCACTAAACTTGAGCACCTCCTCGGGCTGCACATCATGAGGATCGTTGGATGGCTCCTCCTCCACGGCATTGTCCCATCGCTCGTACCATAGCTGCACAGTACGCTCCTGCTCCCAGGAATGGTTTTCCTCAGCTTGCAGCTTAAAAATCGCAAGCACCATGTCACAATCATGAGCGTGCTTGATCTTGAGGACTCTCTGATGGGTAGATTCGTCAGCAGCAACAAAATCTTCCAGTCCCTGGCATACGGAATCGTCGGCAATCAGCAGCTTCAACTCCTTGATGGCTCGATCCTGCTGCTTGATATCTTCCTGCAGCATGTACCAGATGATGTTTTGGAACAGCGATTTTCGGCCAAACGGCTGGGCCAGAAACAGGTCCATCATGCCCTTCATGATCGACACGGGGTTCGAAAGCCGCAAAATGCCCTTGATAACGGTGTACGGAATGAATCGGTGGAGTCTACACACCTGCGCAAACACCTCGGGAGCGTTATCCGAAGCCACAAACATGTGGAACAGCGTTGCGGCAAACTCAATGGTGGCCCACTTGATGAACTTTTGGAACCGAGGAGACAGATCTCGGGCGCTGCTTTTGTCTCGAATCTCGTCGAAAATATGTTTCAGACCATCTGCTCGCACAAGATCTTGCTTGAACTCTTGAATGTAGACATTGAGCTCCTGGGCACGAGCCTGGGCAACCTCGTAGAACTGCAGCTGGTCTCGAACTCGAGCAATGTCGACTTTTCGACGCAGCTCCATGTCACGAATCTCGCTCGGAGTCATCTGAATGGGATCCATGTAGAGAAATTCCAGGAACGTTTTGGAGTTTGCAACCATTCGATTGGCCACCAGAGCATGGAGATAGGCTCGTAGAGTGGTTCGCTGCTTCTCTCGAGGAAGACTGACTCTCTTGCCATCATGACGAACGTTGGCTGTATCATCTTCATCAATATGCTCCTCTGCATCGTTCAACTCGTCCTCAGGATCTTCATTTTCGGTCTCGACAAAGCTGCCAATACCCGAAGAGGTGGCCTGAGAAGCAGCTCGGTTTCGAACGGGCAAATTGGGAAGTCCTCGACCGGGGAACTCTCGATGTAGCTTCTTGGCAAGCTCCTTAAAGTCCTGGAATGTGCGTGCCACCACCACGGTTCGTCCCTCATGAGCGTCCATCTTGGTCTCGATCAGGTACTCTGCGCTCACGTGATCGCCAGCCAGAAACGAGAGCATTCGTTTCGTTCGAATCACGCGCACTCCAACCACGTTGAGACACAGACCGTTAATGTACTTGCCGCTGGCCAACGATGAGAGGACCTTTTTATGGTCCAGTTGTTCCACGCCAGCAGTGGCGGGTTTCTCCACCTTTGCTGTCGGCTCATCGACGTTGGTGGTCATGAGACCCGCAGACATGTACATTGCAAACGCCTTTTTGATTCGCAGGGAGATTTTCGACCGCTTGGTGTCTTCGGCCCGGTCTTCCGACGACGAAATGTTCTTGTCAGCAAACGATTCCAGAAACGCCTGCAGACGAAGTTGCCAAAAGTCTCGGTCATCTGCTTTGCTCAGAAAAGGAAACGTTTTGATGTGGTGCACAAACATGTGTCTGACAATGGGGAATTTAAACGCCACCGGCGGCGAGCCTGAAGAAGAAGAAGAACGGACCACGTCATGGGGGACAGTAGAGAGACTCAAGTCGCCATAATTTTCGTCGTGAGAGTCGTAATGGTCTTCCACCTGGTCATTATGATGCCCCTTGATATGAGGAATGTGAATATGCTTCTTGATTTGACTGCCCTTCTTGGTAATGTGCTTGATAGAGCCCATCACACTATGATGAGACCCCCCAGAGCTCTGAGGCTCAAGATCAGGAGACCCAATTGTCGGCGTGTAATGCTCGCCGTCATGGAAGCCTTCTGTGGCGTCCAGAATGGGCTCAGGCGTGTGACTAGGTCCATTGGGGGCAAATGGAGCTCCAAACTTTCTGAGACCTCGGAAATCTGCAAGTTCCAGAAACTCGTCTTCAATTTCAAGCCGCACAAGCTCACGTTTCAGATAGTGCTCCTGGATGGGCTGTAGTTGGACCCGGGGTTGATACGACATGATTGGACCGGCTGGTGTAGTGTATCGTGTTGTAGTGTGAACGTGATGAAGAGACGAGATTATGATGGATGGATGATGACATCTATGAAGGTTAAACCTTGTTGAGCTATTTTGAAAACTTGGATTGAGGAGGAGGGGGTGAGCGAGGTGGGGCCGGTGGGGGTCACGTGATACAAAGATTGTCACGCGGGACCCGGTTTCTCCACGGTCAATTTTCTACTCTGGCAATTTTCAGCGTCAAATTCCTCCACAAACTGACTTTTGAAGTTCTCATTCCAGGCAAGGTGATGGTGCGATACTAGTCTCCATACTATTGGAATCTGCAACTACAGCACTTGTAATCCACCAAGTTCAACCCTGAGACATTAACAATGGAGATGAGCTCTGGGTGAATCGATTGAGAATTTGTTTCGAACGACTTTTGGCGTCCTTTTGGACTCACTCTCTTCTACCCCTCCTACCCCTCCTCCCTAATCCCCGTGTAAATAACTCACTACAAACACCAAAAGACGCGTGATACAAAAGTAAATCCGACTTACCTCTTTTGTCAGCCCCGCTCGCATCTTTAAAAAGACGTGTTGATCTTGAGAGGCTATAACCAGGCAAGAGATGGTAAATGGCGCATGTTGTGGTCAAGGGGAGATACAGTACCTTCCAAAAGAAGAACAGCAGGTGTAGTCGTCAAAATAAACATACCTACAGAATCTCCTCGCTCAGATGAACAAGACTGTGGCTTCAAAAATCAATTTCAACCAACCTTCCACCCTCAATCCCTTATCTCCGTAAACTCCGATGAATATGCATCTCCATGCACAAGAGCAATGACTGATTCCAGCAACTACAGCAGCTTCTGAGATGAGCTCACGTGACCAAAATATAATCATTCTATTGAGCCAAAGGAACACGATCCAATACGTTTGATGGTATATAATCTCAGACACGTGGTCTGACCATACCTACAACAAACACATTCCTCCAACTGAAACTTGGGCCTTAGAGTTGGAATCTTTGATATTCTCCAAAAGCCTGCCCTTTCACGTGATCACGTGTTTAAACCGTTCCAACTCTGTGAATATAGCTCCCACGTGAGTATGGAGACATCCTGGATTTTTTTCACCTCAACAACAAGTCCACGAATCGTTGTATTCTCAGTTTCTGTTTTCCTCTAACGTGTAGATTGCATGCGTATAAGCCGAGGAACATAAAGGTCCTCTAAAACGGTCAAAATGGACTGAAATTGCACGCACAAAAACCTGAAGATCACCACAACATCTCTTAGCCAATTTGGGAAATTTCAGAGACCCAGAAATAGCCCCTTGAAAAGTTATCAACTGCTCCTGTCGGTTCACCTCTGTCTAAACTTTGAGGATATAAACGTGCCGATAAAGTGCCTGATAGTGGTGCTAGAAATGTAATTTTAGCACCATTGTGTTCCCCTCGCTCTGGAGGTTATTTCTATGTGTTTATTTCAGCGATCCGGTAACGTGGATATGATCAAGCTACTGGTACGACCTAGGTCGACAGGAGATCATGTGACAAACAAACGAACGTGAGCACTCCACAGCCCACAATCTTGGTCACGTGACTCTTACAGCACAAAAACAACCCTTTCTTCAACTATTCCTAAAGTAATATTGTTGGAACAACTGTGGATATGAAGGAACTTCTCAAAACAACGAATACTAAACCAATTCTCATAATAGAACATTTGCTGGATTCCCCAAATCGATACAAACAAATCTGTCTATTCAGAGTTTCAATAGCTCTACTGAATCAGAATCCACAACGATCCTCAAATTATTCCACATAATCATTAAGGTTTTTCACCCTCATCCGGAGCATCATCCAGAACCGCGACCATTTGACCGATATGAACAACGAGTTAGCAGGGTGATTAAACCGTACATAATAGCAAAAATTATTTTATTATTATCCTCCTATTCCTACTAATATGTCTGAATATATGATTTCCAAATTTGCCCAGTTCTGAAATAAGGTTTGGTGATGAATATTCCAACAGTCTTTCCAAGACTGAGGACAAGAAATATTAAAAATTTGAACACACGATTGTATTCTCCTTGAACATACGAGTAAAATAAATATATCTAACACCCAATTTCTCACCCCACACCCGCAGTCAGATGCACCTGTATTCTCACCTCTTCAGTCGACAAACCTTAATAATAAAAATTCAAGATCATGCATAATTTTCTTGACACCCTACTCCCCATCCACCACCACAATGAAAGCGGATTACAAGTTTTCCAACCTGCTGGGAACGGTGTATCGACAGGGCAACCTTGTGTTTACTCCCGATGGCACTGCTCTTTTGTCGCCTGTTGGCAACCGAGTGTCGTATTTCGACCTGGTCAAAAACACCTCCTTCACCTTCCCTTATGAGCACAGACGAAACATCACCTGTATTGCTCTCAACAAGCAGGGCAGTCTGATGCTGACTGTTTCTGACGACGGCAAGGCCATTCTTGTCAACTTCAAGCGACGCACTGTGATTCATCATTTCAACTTCAGAGAGGTTGTTGCGGACATTCAGTTTTCACCCGACTCGCAGTACTTTGCCATCAACGTGGGAAGTCGTCTGGAGGTGTGGGCGATCCCCAGTGACACAAACAGCCGGTCATTTGCTCCGTTTGTGCGACACAAGCGATACGAGGGCCATTTTGCCGAGATTACGTCCATCACGTGGTCCGACGACTCGCGCTTCTTCCTCACCACCTCCAAGGATCTTACTTGTCGAGTGTGGTCGCTCATGGACAAGGATTCTGGAGCCGCAGCAACCCTGGGAGGACACAGAGACACCATCACAAACGCCTTCTTTTCCCAGGACCAGGAAACCATCTACACCGTGTCCAAGGATGGAGCTTGTTTCGAGTGGGGCTATGATGACAATGAGGACGAGGAGGACGATTTTGCCGGCTGGAAAATCAAAGACCGACATTATTTCAACCAACATAGCGTGCTCAAATGCTCCGCCTTCCATCCCCAATCCAACATTCTTGTTGTGGGTTTTGCCAATGGAACTTTTGCCATGTACGAGTTGCCATCCATGACCGAGATCCAGACCATGTCTGTGTCTCAGCATGGAATCGACTTTGTGACCATCAACTCTACTGGCGAATGGATGGCTCTGGGTGCCAGTCAACTCGGTCAGCTGCTGGTTTGGGAGTGGCAGTCGGAATCGTACATTCTCAAGCAGCAGGGTCATTTCGACTCCATGAACTCGCTCGTCTACTCTCCTGACGGCTCCAAGGTGGTGACTGCGTCGGAGGATGGCAAAATCAAGCTGTGGGACACCTCGTCGGGTTTCTGTCTCGTCACCTTCTCCGAGCATTCTGCTGCTGTGACTGCTCTGGAGTTTTCGCGCAAGGGTAACGTTCTGTTTTCGGCCTCGCTGGACGGATCGGTTCGAGCATGGGATCTCATTCGATACAGAAACTTCCGGACGTTTGCTGCTCCCGAACGAGTGCAGTTCTCGTCTCTGGCTGTCGATCCATCCGGAGAAGTGGTGTGTGCAGGCTCTCTGGACAACTTTGACATTTACGTGTGGAGCGTGCAGACCAGCCAGCTGCTGGACACTCTGGCGGGCCACGAGGGCCCCGTTTCGTGTCTCTCGTTCGGCGCAGAGATTGCAAACGCCTCTATTCTGGCCTCGGCCTCCTGGGACCACACTGTGCGAGTGTGGAACATTTTCGCACGTACCCAGACGGTCGAGCCCTTCCAGCTCACGTCGGACGTGCTGCAGGTGGTCATGAGACCCGACTCCAAGCAACTGTCCGTGTCGACGCTCAACGGAGAAATCACCGTGTGGGATATCGAGGAGGGTAAGCAGGTGGGTGGAATCGATGGAGCCAAGGATATCAGTGGAGGTCGACATTCGTCGGACCGATTCTCCGCCAAAACATCGGCCCGTTCAAAGTACTTTACCTGCATGACCTACTCTGCCGACGGCAAGTGTCTGATTGCAGGTGGAAACTCGCGTTTCATTTGTCTGTACGATGTTCAGACCGGCGTTCTGCTGAAACGGTTCGAGGTGTCCCGAAACATGTCTCTGGAGGGAACTCTGGACTACCTCAACTCCAAAAACATGACCGAGGCAGGAGCCCTGAACCTCATCAACGACCCCGATGGATCCGACTGGGAAGACCGAGTCGACGACACTCTTCCCGGAGTCGTGCGAGGAGACAAGTCCAAACGACGAACCCGGCCCGAAATCCGAACCACAGCAATCAAGTTCTCCCCCACCGGACGTCAATTTGCCGCAGCCTCAACTGAGGGTCTTCTCATGTACTCCATTGACGACGAGCTCATGTTTGATCCCTTTGATCTCGACGTGGACGTGACTCCTTCCACCACTCTGGAAGCTCTCGCCAACAAGGAGTATCTGATTGCTCTTGTCATGGCCCATCGTCTCAACGTCCCCAGACTCATCCAGAAGATTTACGAGTCCATCCCCATCGATACCATTGAACGAGTGGCTCGAGGACTGCCTGTTATTTACCTGGAGCGATTTCTGCGATTCCTGGCCACTGCTACCGAGGCTACTCCTCATGCCGAGTTCCATCTCCGATGGATCAAGGCCGTAATCACCGCCCATGGTCGACACATGGCCCAGCGAAAGCACGAATACGCCCAGGTGCTGAGAGCAGTGCAAAAGTTTGTCACCAGAATCAACAAGGAGGTTGCCCGATTGGCAGCAACAAACACCTACTCGGCCCAGTATCTCCTTGGAGGCAAACCCGCGCCTGTGGCCGTTGGTGATCACGTGACAGAGACTCCCGATGAGGTGCTCGTGCCCATGGAGATTGAGATGGAGGTTGAGTCAGATAGTGATTCGGACGACAATGAGGGATGGTTTGGACCCGAGTCCAAGAACGATGCGTTTGCTAATATGGACGTTGATGAGGATGATGAGGATGATGAGGATGACGAGTAAAGAGGGAATACTACTAGGACATAGTTGGATACATTATAGATTTGTATGAGTATCGTAGTGACGTTGAGGTTGGAGATGGTCAAGTTGGCCAGACGGCTGACGCATTTGAGATGGCTAAACTTTCTGAAAAAAGAATAGATGGCAGTGTATCTGTAGTATTTCTCAGCAGAGTACTGTCAAGATCTTTCGTTAACATCATTGACGTCCTGAGACCTGGGAGAGTAGGATCATGGGGTTCATCGTGAACTGTTAACTTTACTTGGGAGATTGTTAAAGAAAAAGTACGCTGGGGGTACCTATTTCAATGTTCCAGATATGATAAAATTATAACAAGTGTGCCAGGGTGTATGTGTCATGCCAGAAGACTGTTTTTTTGCCTAATAATTAATATTATAATATCCAAATCGATGATATCGTTGTTGTAGTACGACTTTGTTAAGTATGGTTTCTTAAGGTTAGCCGTTGAGAATAGTTCACTTTTAGTTAAAGTGAAGACCAACCAAGTCCATTTGAATGTTAGACCCCTGAGAACTTGTATCGTTACAAATACTGGAAGTGGGAAAATACACCATTTATTTCACGCGTAGGTATATCCTCCATATATCTGGTCTCACTTGCACTGCTCTGGTGTTGTTCATTTGCGCTTATCAGTAATGTCCCTGAATCGAGGAGAAAAATGGACTATAGTGGGCACTTGTAGATTTGTAATATATAAAACATTGAGAGAGATGTAGAAAGGTACGACTACTGAGTTATTTGAAGTACATTTATGGACTGATTCACTTCAAAAATGATATTTCAGACTTGAAATGCAGACCAAAGAGGAACTATTCATATGTTCCAGAAGGAGAATCAAAGTGGAACCATTTCACCTACTAAAGATACAATCGTAATGAGATGTGCCTTCTAATTACACAATCGTATTGAGATGTGCCTTATGAATACAATGTTATCTTCTATTTTTTGTCTCTAGGATGTGTAAATGAAAAGTTAGACTGATGTCTCTGATCACACAATGTATATAGTCCTCCCACATTCCAAATCTGAGACTCTCAACGGCTAGGAAAAGAAGATAAAAATCTGGAAACATTCTTGTGTTGAAATGTATAGCTTCTTATTTCAATGGTATTTTTTATTTGTCTCTGCGATTTCTAGTTATGGAGTTTCATTCTTTTTACATGTTCAATGCCTACACCGAGTGACTTTCTGCAACCCATCCAACTTGAGCAATATACTGGCTAGAAAGGATCATATCAATTATCCATAGTCAGAGACACCGCAGCTATCTGATAGTATAGTTTTAAACATTTTAAAACCGAATTTCTATTGAAATTTCATCTCTACCATCAGATTACATTATCACCACATCCACCTAAGAGTACATCTCTGAGTGCCATCAGAACCTCAGAATGACTTTATCAGCATCTCCTCCTCTGAGTATTTACTCATCACGGCTAGACAAATTCAAACCATACATCGCCTGAAACAATCTCAAAGATCAATAAATACTATATACATGCATCTCATTCAGATCACTGTCCCTCACTAGACTTTCCCAATTGCTTCATCAACTGCTCATAGGCCTCTTTGGCTTTCTGATTCGCCAATTCGGCCTCCTCCTCAGCTCCAGACGACAACTGCTTGTACTTTCTGTCCTTCTTTTTCTGAGCTCGATCGACTTTGGCTTTCTTGAAAGCACCCACAACGGCCTTTCTGGACGTGCCAGGAGGAGAAAACATCTGATCGAGTTTGTCAGCCAGAATCTGACGGGCAATTTTTCGGTTTTCTTCCAACGATCGCGTTTTCTGAGAAGACACAACCAATCCCGTCGGAATGTGTGTGATCTGGCACCGTGTGGATCTTCGGTTGATCTGAGTTAGCTGTGAATCTCAACGGTAAGTGGAGATTGTCTAGATGATGCACGTGACCGTCTAGAAGATGCACAATCTCATCTTGAACGACCAGTGACCATAATGAATGTGAAATATACATTCTGGCTCCTCTAGACTTGTCAGTGCCTACTGTCTCATGAGTCACGTGAACATAATCACATGACCTGAATCGCATGACCAAATCACATGACATATCACCTGACTAGTCGCATAACCTATCTCACGACCAACACCCTCTCTACTCACACACTGTCCACCTGGTCCCGAACCTCGAATAAAGGACTCTCTGATTTCGTTTTCGTCCACTTTTGGCCGAGGCGGCATCTGTGGCGTCTTTTTGAGTAGCGCACGTGACGTGGAGAAGGCTCTGCCTGCAGATTTCAACATGTCGTAAAGTGGTGATGAGGAAGAAGGGTTGATGGTGTCATGCATGATCGTGCATGAAATATGCCAGAGGGAACAGGTTGGGGGCGATTGGAAAATGTTAGTAGAGCTGATATTGTGGGTCTTATGAAAGATTAGAGGTAAAGAATAGAATATAATGGTGTGTGGCTAAAGTATGAAGTTACTTTTAAAAGTATTACATTACTGAAACATCATATTTCGGACATCTTAAGTTCCACCCCTTGGTTTAACAAAACCTTAAGTAAATTGTAAGAAATATCACAGTTTTGTTTCGCAAAGCAATATTCATCAATGCTCTACAGAGCCTACGGTTGTGATAAAAAGTCAATGTGTGACATATGAGAGTATCTCTGGAACATCTTGTATTAGTACTTAATTCAATGATCTTTTTTTTCCATCTTTGAAGACCTATAATTAGGAATTTGATGTTGGTCTCCGTGATTAACTTTTAGTTGGATAATTGTTGAAGAAGATCTAACATGAGCGTTCTAATTTGACGTTAGTGATGAACTAAAAATATACCAATTACACCACGAGGCATAAAATACACCCCACGACCAGTGAATGCTATAATATTGACATTTACCTTAGTCAATTCCAAGATATCCACGTTTTCAAACCAATCCCCAGGAGTCTATACTTAAGAGTTTAGTTAAGGTTAGGTGCAACATGGACAGACAAATATCTACAGAAAACAAACCATCAAGTCTCTCGTCGCTCACATAGACACCAGCTCTTGCGGAGTTCTCCGAATCATTCATTCTGATTCGTATTTTACAGTACTCACTACAACTTGGAAACTCGACAAAGATTTAAGCAATTTTTTAGTGCTACTAGAAGGACTAACAGTCACATGACCAGTAACCAGTATGACCTTTTGGCCAATACCTGTGAAATCCTCACCAAGAGGCCCATCACGTGTCGTGTCATTTCAGGGTCTGTTTCAACTCCTCCACACTCCCTCCAATAGCCCATCTTGCTCCTCTCACCAGTCCCGAGTCGGTCAGATCCAAATGCACCAAGGAGTTGTTCTCGTTGACCAACCTCACGACAGAGTCTCGTTTCACCCACATGAGTTTCCGCAGCTTCAACACCTGCAAATCTCGCAACTGGAGCATGGCCACAACAAGATCAGAAGGCGAAACAGGCACAATCTCGTCAGGCTTCCAAGTGTACAGCTTGGCGACATCCGACACGAAAAGCAGACCCGAAGAGGCAGTGGGAAGGTACGAAGACGAGCCAGCCACAGCGTAGTCCTCAGCCAGAGGCAGAAACGAAATGTCAATTTCGGTGAGGTTCTTGCATGCTGCAACAACGTGGATCAGATGGCCCACAGGCACATCCTTCGAAGTGCTGTACTGTCGCAAAAACGGAGAAGAAATGGGATGGGCAGTGGAAAAGGGCACACAGGGACGCACCTGGGGACTGCTTTGCTTTCTCAGAGCCTCCAACACCTCCTCAGAAGCCTGGTACAACTGGGTCTTCTTGTAGAAAGACAACCAGATACGAGACTCACGAATTGCGGTCGTGACAGATCGTCTCTTCTTGACAGGCTTGGTTTCGGCACAAGAATTGGCGTTGGAGGACGTTCTGGAGCACGAAAGAGACGAGGTGCTGTTGCTGGGATGCTTAGTCAGTCTCTTGAACTGCCGCGAGTACAGCGGGTCTCCTCGCAGCTTCCAGTCTCTCCATCCAGCCAGAACAGCGTCATCTTCAATGGGCTCGTTTTCAAAGATTGCCGAGTCGTCTTCCTCGCTATCAAAGCCGGGTTTGATGGTGGAGAGATCCAGTTTCTGCACATATGACGCTAACTCGTCGTTATGAGCCACCTGGGTGACAAACTGTGCAAACCGATAAGTGGACGAGAAAAACGGTTCCTTGTACAACTGGCGCACAGCTGTTGAGTACATGTTTTTGTTCACGTACAGGCACATTGTCACGTCTCGTTGGTCCAAATGCGACACGATTTTGCTCATAATCTCATGGGGTAGACTGTTGAAGTCCTTTTGAGGTTGCAGTTGGTGGGTTGATCGGAAGATGCGTCGAACAGAAGCCAGACTGCTTGCTCTGCTGCCTCCTAGCTTTCTTCTCACGCTTCTGGAGCCTCTGGAGGGCTCAAAGGGAAGAAGCAGCGATCTGTACTTGTAGGGCTGATGGACATGCTGTTTTGAAGTGGGTCTGACCGTCGACACGGTGGATCGGGTGACTCCAGACCGAATCGAGTGATCGGGGAGATTGGTGCATGTCAAGCCTCGGTTCAGGCTGTTTTGGATGGCGCTCTGATCCTCCAACAGTTCGTCCACTTCGTTGAGTGAGATCAGCTGCACAGAGTTGGCCAGATCGTCGTCAAGGTCGCTTTCGTTTGTGTCTGTGTCAGAGTCTGAGTCGCTGTCGGTGCTCGTCTGAGTATCTCTCACTGATAAACTGGAGATGCTGTCTCCTACAGTCATGAGAGACTCTTCCTGGGACGATCTGGAGGACACGGACATGACGGGATGCAGAGGGGTGGTTTTGTACGTCATGGGACGTTTGAAATGAAGCCCATTTGACCGTTGTGAGATGGACTGTGGGGTGAACATGGTAATGTCGTGGGTCACTTATCGCGTGTGGGGGGGGATGAGGATTTTGGTCGCACGATCTTTTTGGTGGGGTATGGTGGGGTAGGTGCAGTGTCTGTTTTTTTTGCAGTGCCTCGATGAGTGTGGCTTTTATGAGCTGCCGCTTTTGCTTGCTTTTGTGCTGCCTTTTGCGGTGTCTTTTGTGCTTCTTTTTCCAAAGGTCTTTTGTATCCGACCAAATCTGGTTGTTGGAGTGGTGGTGTCAAGTTCCAAGTCTACCCTCTTGTAGTAACAGCGACACCGGGCTGGAAATCAATATATGCAAGTGTATGCAGGCGGACGCACGGAGCTGCACTAGCATGCAAGTCCATGCGGTTGCTGCAAGTCACTTTCGTGGGCGAGACGGGATTCCAAAACGGGTGATTAGTCAGTGATTCGGGCAGTTTCAACGGGTGAATCAGGCAAACGTGGCTAGATGATTCGATTCCAGGTCTCACAATTCAAATCAGGGAACTGGAACACCTGCTTCTAGTGTTCCCCTCAATAACGCAAAACCACACGGTGGAGCTTGTTTGGCGCTGTCACTTTTGTCTGGTTAGTCCGTGCTAGTGCCAATATGGCAGGTGACCTTAGACTGAGGCCAGGAAATTGCGTAATTTCACACAACAACGGAGGCCGGATTGTATAATTTCCCGTTATATTCCTGCTATTTTCCTGAATTATTCAGAAATTTGTCAAGTATCTTGTTTGTATTGGTAATCTTCCTCGTTCACAATACCATTCATGCGCCAAAACAAGATTAAAGTTCAAAGATAGCAAGCCGCAAGATAGCAAGCCAACGAACCACTTTTGGGTATTTGAAATCTCCAGGTGGGGAAAAGAGCCCCTCAAGCGAATCTCTCCGCCCGTGGCTATCTCCAGACTCCTTTGCAGCTTGCTCTCCTGTCTGATCCGTCTTCTAGAGCCACTCTTTTGCTCATAAAATTACACGTATTACAGTTCATAACAAAGGAAAGGCACGTGGAGCCACACCAGAGTGAACAAACAAGAATGACAAAATCGGACAAAAATCGGACGAAAAAGATAGCCGCTAACGGCCACGTAGGGGTGATTGATAAACCCCTGATACATGGCGCCAGCGTGCCGTGCGACTAAAATATACACTCGTGCTACTTTTCAAGACCCCCCACAGCCCACACTGTACGCTGGCTTATACAGTATTGGATGGCAGAAGAAGTAGCATCTGGTCCAAAACAGAATCCAGTGACCGGATAAATGTCAGGAAAATTGCATTAGATTCCGGGGCTACCTTAAGTCACATCTTCCATCCATCTCCGGATGCGCCACGATTTGTCGCTAGTCGTATCGCCTTCATCTATTTCCCCTGTCCCAGCTTTATTTGTCCTTTTAGTTATCATGGTGTATGAGGGGAGGATTCAAAGGACATTGATAATACTCCGATCGGGTTGAAATCTGGTTGGAAGGAATCTCTGAGAGTTCGAGGTTCACCAGGACCACTTATATCGTCTCCATATCGACTCTCTCCACATTTTGGTGGCCCCTATATGATCACCTGTTTTTGACAAGGGTACGGCATGACAGAGAGTTAAAGTGTGGATAAAAAAACTTGCCACGGGTAGTCTGAAGGCTAGGGTCTTGTGGTTGGGCTTGTAAGTGCTTTGTGGTCACATGGAGACCGCGTGGCTTGCCAGATATTTTTTCTTCCTCGCAATTTCAGCTTTTCTCATCTACTCTTATCTACGGCACTGCCCCGCACGCCGTGCCAGTCTCACATCCATCCACCCGCAGAAACTTTGTCTTTGAATCTTATCAGAATGTTTATCCTGAATCTTATTTGAGCTGCCAAACTCAGATGTCGTATCAAATTATGAGACAGAATGTTGTGAGACCGGGCCGAGGTGTGGAGGATTAACGTGTTGTCGGCTGAATAGTCCTTTCGGTAAGACACCAGATTATCATTTCTAAATCAAGTGGGAAAGTGAGAGGTGGAGAGATGGCAGAGAGTGGAAATATGGTAAAATTTGGGGGATTTGGGAAAATTGGGAAAATTGGGAAAATTGGGAAATTTTGGGAAATTTTCGGAAAAATCATGACAATTCAGGCAACGTCAACTAATATATCATGGACAGTTTTTATTACCACCTTTCCCCACTAATTCTCAAGATTCCAACTACTTGTAGACCCTCCCCTCTATAGCCCAGATCAATGTCCCCACCCAACTCTAACAACAGATCAGCAAGTAAAGATACCCTTCAAACTTGCTAGTGGGTACGTGAAAAGAGATGTAGATAGATTGGGACATGACTCAGAAGACGTAAATTTCGTCTACATGGCTTTCTTGTTTTCTCAGATTTTTTTTCTGTCCCTTTTCAGCTTGTTTTCAACCCCGTTCTAAAAATACCGCTGCACATTCCCTCATGGTGTGCCTGCATGACCAAAGTGAATTTGAGTCTGGAAATGTCGATAGGATTGCTGGAGTGCGACACGGAAGATAGTGGGTTTTGGTCACGTGGCCATTGTTTCGGTTGTTCCGGCTTTTATAGTCTCATTTGCGCTATTGTCTCATTGATTCGAAACCTTTCAAAGTCTGGATTTGGAACGTTTAGGCACCCTTTGAGACACTAGGGTCGAGAGGAGGGGTTGTAGACGGAGTCTGAGAGCAAAGAAAGTCACCATACGCTTTTGATGAGCACCCAAGAACTCTTCTCTGGCCTTCTTCTTAGCTCAGATGAGACAATTGGTTAGGTAACTAGACGAGTTTAGTCTTGAACTCGTCTCTCTCGTCTCAATCATCTCTCGTTGGTCTCATTAGTCTCACTCATCTCATTAGTCTCAAACTCGTAGTTGTAATGCCCGCAACTCTCATTGCCTAAGATTTTTGTTTTGCGGGATATTTTCGACTATGGGACGATTATAGAGCTCTACAACGTCCCAAATCTCTCAATTGGCATCTCAATTGCCTCAATTCATACCTCACTGGTTCAGACTCGCTGAGGTCACACTTTCAGAAGTCAACACTTTTACATTAGTAAGCAAGAAGTTTTGTGAGTATACCATGGTGAAGAATTCATATAATCAGAGAGATCCAGTATCTGTAGCACCAACCCTCAGATTTTATAGCTCGTAATCTGATCATGTGCGAGCTGTAGTACTGTTCCTGCTAGACTCCTTCGAAGGACTACATTCTGATCTATATCACGTGATAACTTCATGTACATCACTTCACGTGACTATTTAGATCTTCCAAGTACCTCGAATCTGTTTACTTTTCTCAAACGAGCTCAAATTCTGGCTCCACGGTGATTCATAGTGAGAGTCATGAGACTTGCCTACAGCTGTGCCATGGTTAGCTAAAGAAAAAGAAAAAGCAACCATCCAACTCTTCCCTACAGGAAGTTGCATTGAATGGTCCATTTTTCAGTCATTGCGTGTACAAAACGATTATATCCCATTTTCCCCCATTTCCCATTTTTTTCTTAATTAAATGATATCGTATCTTAAATTTAAGGTTCGTTTTCCCCAGCTCATTATACAAAGCCATCAAAAAATGAGTTGAAGTACTGTTGTACAAGTGTCGTTTTTTGACGAAAAGACATGAAACAGTGTGGTCAGGTGATTAATGATGATTCCAACACGTTTATATTTTTTTACAGCATGTCAAAAGGGTTTCTCAGGACGTTTCCTCCTCCATCTATCAAACATGTTAAGAAACTTTAAGGGTTAGTTTAAGTAATGCTTAAGACAAGAGAGAATGGAACGGCATCACTCAAGTTGTTCAAAACTTGTCCGATTTTGAATATTAGTTTCTTAACCATCTCTTCAGGCTCCTAGCAACAGATATACACTCTCTGTGTGTCCCCATCTTCACCGAAGCTCCTTTGACATCCCCATCACTTGTCCTAATAAGCTTCCTATCTCTGCACAGAAAAGGCACAGATATCGTTCCGTGGTATCGTACGTACATGATGCGACTTCTCCACCCCCGCATATCTCCAGGTTGTCGAGCAACCATGGGATGGCGACAGATGGTATATCAGGTGATAGCTCTGGGTCTTGTAATCACAGCCGTGGCTGCAGATTTGCAATGCGACGTCCGCAGCACCAACCATGTCACTTTCCCGTCTTGTCGAGTTCCCCCAACCCAGACTACAACCAGAGAAGGCTTCTTGGCAGTGACCATTACTGGCAAGTTAATGCCCACCACTCCGCTGGAAGTGTTTGTGGAGGCTCTCGAAAGGCTCATTCCGAAAAAGGACGACTTTTCAAGCGTTGGTCCTCGGCAGAAAGACATGAATATCC
The DNA here is from genome assembly GCA_900518995.1 of Yarrowia yakushimensis. Lineage (NCBI taxonomy): Eukaryota > Fungi > Ascomycota > Dipodascomycetes > Dipodascales > Yarrowia > Yarrowia yakushimensis. The sequence goes on along the minus strand of ULGW01000004.1, from coordinate 2,095,742 downwards.
CGTTACCTACTACTCCGTTCGAAGCCGATATGAAGGTGATGGACCATGACATGTACACTCCGTTGGTGGCTCATAACCCGACACGTGGACTATTTAACAGGCTCTCCAGATTACTGATATCTCGCATTCTCTCGGAGACAGAATGTTCGGAGAGGGGATGGTGGCTCAATGGAAAAGTCATGCTCGGAGGCAGAAAAATCTCCATACCAATCTCGGAATCTTCCCAGAAACGTGACCATCTACACATCGTCTACAAGTCCTCAGGGGACTGTGTGTACTTGATCGAACGGGAGGAGCGGTTGGCTAAGCATGCATGGAACCTGTATGAATTTGAATACGAGGGGAAAAAACCGGACGCCGTGTGTGTCTATGTGCAGAGGCATGAGAATTGGGTGGAGCAGGTGGTGATTGGATGGAATATGCAGAAAGTGAGGAAGATGAACTGCACGGAGTGAATCACGCGAAGAGTGAATGCTAGGCACGTAGTGCCGCATTTCTCTTTGCGGACAGCTCCTGGACTTGAGCGGACAGCCTGGACCTGAGCGGACAGCCTGGACCTGAGCGGCATCCACTTGTGGATCCTTTACCGGTACAAGGGTACTGCACTCACTTTGGCTCTGCTGACCAGTTTCTAGACCAGTATGGCATTCACATCTTGGGCAAGTGAACAGTGCCACATCTTCACTTTGTCACGTTATCACCGCATTCACTCTATGGAACGTGACCAAAAAGATCCTGGAAGCGTACGGTACACTCTCCAGTTCCACACCCACGTTCATGAAAGGCCTCTTCAGCGAGGTACTAAAAGTACCATGGTACTTAATATTTAACACTATCAACGCATTAATTATACACTTATATTACAGTGATTGGTATAGAAACAATCGATACATTTTTTGGACGATTCCAGGCAATATTGACAGCTGGTGGGTGTATGTGGGTTGTGTAAGTTAATCTAGTTAAGTTATAGCTTTTATTAGTTAGATTTTAGTTGGAAGATGAGGGAAACTGAGAGTCCGAGTAGTTAGGTCAATTGTGGGTTGATCTGTTAGATTTTTTGGACAGTCTCCTCGGTGGGAACTCATGATCTGGCTGTATAACTCTCAGCTCTACCACAGATGATTAACCCAAGACTTACTGGTTCTAATACTCTAGTTGCAGTGAACGAAGAAAACGAGACTACAATTCGTTGCAGTTTGATTCGGGGAACTGTAGACATCTGAAGACTCAAAATCAAAAGGATTTGTTTCATTTCAGAAAAGGGAAACGTCCACAATATCTACAATTACAACCTCGAATCATACACTCCACATCTGTTACCCGGAAGTGTGTGATTTGCTACTGCCAGTTCGAGGCCCGAGCTTGCGTTCACGAGAGCGACTGAAAAATTAACCTTGATTCGAGGCTGGGCAGCAGTTTTGGGTGGGTATAAGAACACGAGTAAAATGTTGATAAATATATGCTTCTGCTAATTTTGGTCATGTGATTTTTCTAGTATTTGTTGATATTTTTATTTTTGTTCTCAGCCCTCCATCTTGTTTCTCTCGCTCCCCTCCCTAGTCGTCTACCCCTACCCTGAAAATATATCATTCTCACCACCACACACTTGTCAACACACACACACCATGTCGTCCCCCGCCAGCGCCAGCGACGTTGACTCGGTCAAGGTCAAGAAGGACGAGGACGAAATCGATGTTCGTGACGACCGTCAGGAGAATGGTGATGACATTGACAACGAAAATGATGAAGACATGGATGATAGTAGTGAGGAGGAGGACGATGATGATGAGGAGGAGATTGCAAGGGTGAGTGGAGATGGGCGAGGTTCCGTCCTGCCACGGGCGAACTAAGCGAGTTTGTGGCGAATCCAACACGTCAGTGACTTTTTGAGGGATGGATCGAGACTCGATTCTCCTAGACTGTCATTCATTGCATATGCACGCGTTTGTGGGGTCAAGTGGTGGTGATTGTCTTGGTTGCGATTGTGATGGTTGGTCGTTTCTGTGTTTGTGTTCGTTTCTTTGTTCATGTCTATGAATACTATCTGATTCTACAGATGACTACAGATCACCGACAACTATCCTACAACTACCTATACTATACTAACTCAGGTCCGACAAGGATTCATTGTGGACGACGACGAAGAAGAAGAAGAAGAAGAACAGCCCACGCGTCGAAAACTCAAGAAGAGACGCAGAGTCATTCCCGAGGATGCAGGCGATAAACCCTCTACTCCCGCGGAAAACGACCATCTCGACGAAGATGATCTGGATCTGCTGATGGAGAACACTGGAGCTCCCCGAGAACGGCATTTCAAGCGTCTCAAGCGTGCAGGAGATGACGACTCTTCTGACCGTCAGAAGGGTCTGGCCGACATGTTCTCCGATGAGGAAGAACAGCCTGCTCCCGTCGAACAACGCAACGAGTTTGACGACTTCATTGAAGACGATGAGTTCAGCGAGGACGACGGACCCACACGAGGCCGGGAGTCGCAGCGAGAGTCACGTGCCACCGGCGCTCCCGCAGCGTTCCTTTCCAAGGACGTTGGTATCGACGACGACAAGCTCAACGAAATCTACGAGGTGTTTGGCGATGGAGAGGAGTATGCGTGGGCCCTGGACGCAGAAGAGGACCGAGAGCGTGCTCGAGACGACTACGAGGATGAGGGACGGGCTGGTCCGGAGCTCAGAGACGTGTTCGAGCCGTCCGAGCTGAGAGAGCGACTGTTGACCGACGAGGACAACGATATCCGTGCACGTGACGAGCCCGAGCGGTTCCAGCTACTGCGTCAGTCTATTGACAAGTACGATCTGTCGGACGACGACTTCAACAAGGAATGTAAATGGGTGGCTACCCGACTCAAGACAATGAAAAAGGACCCTTTGCCTGCTCATCTCGAGTCTGAGTACGAGTCCGCCGTTTCCAAGGTGCTGGAGTTCATTGCCAAGGAAAACCTTGAGGTTCCGTTCATCTGGCATCATCGACGGGACTTTCTCACCCATGTTTCCAAACATGAGAAGATCAAGGCCGAAGTCGAGGATGACGAGTACGTGCCCACTCTTGAGGCCGTGCCTGCTCCTACCACCGAAGAAACCAAGGAGATTGAGTACACCACCGTGGAGCTGCTCTCTTTGGACAACCTGTGGATGATTGTGCAGCTGGATCTCGACTACCACGGCATTGTGGAGAAGCAGCAGCAGCTGGAGCGACTCCGTGGACAGGCTGGAGTGTCCAAAACTGGCCCACATTCGTTCATCAACGATTTCGCCAACTCTGCGTCGCTTCAGGACACCCAGGACGCCATTGAGTACGTGCAATTTCGGTTTTCCGGCGAGCTCGGCGACTTGCAGGCATCCTCGTCCAAACGGCATTCCAGATACGCCCGGTACGACCGAATCCGAGCGTCCAAGCTCTACGGCCTTGTTCGTCAGTTTGGAATCACTTCTGACGAGTTTGCCGAAAACCTGGAAACCTCCACGCGTATCAATTACACTGAAGATAATGCTCGAGCTCCAGTTGATCTTGCAGGCGACTACTTGAACGACTCCTCGTTGGTTCTGTCGGATGCTGCCTCTGCTCTTGAGTCTGCCACCCAAATGTTTGCCATGGAGCTTGCATTTGACCCTCGAGTGCGTCGGTACGTGCGTCAGCAGTTTGCTCTTCATGCCAAGATTGACGTGTTCCCCACCGAGTCGGGTAGTTCGCAAATCGACGAGGCTCACCCTGCCTACGAGTTCAAGTACTCGCGAAACGTGTCGTTTGAGGAACTCAAAAAGACGCCCAAGCTGTACCTGCAGATGCTGCAGGCCGAGGCCAAGGGTCTGGTCAATGTGCGGGTTTCGTATCCCGACTTCAAGACCAAGTTCATTGATCAGCTTCTGAACAAGCTGCAGAGCGACGGCGTGTCTGACATTGCCAGCCAGTGGAACACTCAGCGACGGGCCGTGATCCGAATCGCCATGAAGACCCTTGTCCCCATGGTGACTCGAGCCATCAAGGAGGAACTTCGAACCGACTGCGAGCGACAGCTGCTGTTTGAGCTGCGTGGCGTGTTTGGCAAGAAGCTCAACCAGGCGCCATTCAAGCCCAGAAACTACGAAAAGGGTACCGTTCCTCGAGTTCTGGCGCTGTCGGCTGGCCAGGCTGATTTCCGACGAGACGCTGTGGTTGGTGTTTTCGTCGATGAGGAGGGACGAGTGGCTGAAAGAGCAAAGCTCGGAGCCCCACAGACCCAGGAGTTCACCAACGCGCTGGCAGAGATGGTCAAGCGACGAACTCCCGATCTCATTGCCTTTTCTGGACAAACTGTCCAGTCGCATAAGCTCAAGGGCGTGATTGAGGAGGCCGTGCGATCTCAGGGTCTGCAGGCCGAGGGAGAGCCCCTGGAGGTGCGATGGGTGCAGGACGAGGTCGCCTGTCTGTTCAGAAACTCTGCAGGAGCTCTTGTTGAGTTTGCTGACTCGCCTCCTTTGGAACGATACTGTGTGGCTCTTGCTCGATACGTTCAGAGCCCTCTTTTGGAGTACCTGTCTCTGGGTAAGGAGATCAAGGCCATTCCCATGGTTGACTTCCAGGCCCTCATTTCGGAGGACACTTTCTTTGAGGCTATTGACTCTGCCTTTGTCGATTCCGTCAATCTGGTCGGAGTTGACATCAATGAGGCCATCAGAGACGCCTATGTGGCTCGAATGCTGCCCTACATTGCTGGTCTGGGTCCCCGAAAGGCCTCTGGTCTCACTCACAAGATTCAGTCGCGAGGATACCTCGGTACTCGTCTGGATCTCATCACCGAGAAGCTGTGTGGAAAGAATGTATTTATGAACGTTGCTTCTTTCCTGCGGCTGCCCTATGACAAGCGATCTGTTCGTCATGAGGAAACAGAGCTTCTGGATGCTACTCGAATTCACATTGAGGACTACGAGCTTGCCAAAAAGATGGCTGCCGACGCCCTGGAGCTGGATGAGGAGGATCTTCTCGAGTTTGAGTCCGAGGGCGGAGTCATTGCCCAGCTGATGAAGGAGGGCGCTGAGAAGCTCAACGAGCTGATTCTGGAGGGATACGCCGAGGAGCTGGAGCAGAAGCTCGGCAAGAAGAAGCGGTACACCCTGGAGATGATTCGTCGGGAGCTCATCACTCATTATGAGGAGCTGCGGCAGCCTCTGCACGTGTTGACCGACCTCGAGGTGTTCACCATGCTCACTGGAGAGACGGAAGCCTCGTTGCATGTGGGATCCATTGTGGCTGTCCAGATTCGACGAATTTCCGACAGATATCTGGCTGTTCGACTGTCGTGTGGCATCCAGGGTAACGTGACACAGGACCGTATCACCGACCAGCGAGGTGTGCATCCGTCGGCCCTGTTCCATCATCAGCAGACGATTCGAGCAGTCATCATGGAGGTGTCGTACTCGAATTTCGCGGCCGAGTTGTCGTGCCTCAACCGAGACATTTCGGACGCCCAGAAACAGGCCCGTCAAGTCAAGAGACCCCGAGACCAGTGGGACTTTGAAGCTGAGGCTGCTGACAAGTCTGCCCAGGAGGTTCGTCGGGAGGTGGAGCAGCGTAAAACTCGAGTCATCAAGCATCCTCTGTTCAAGCTGTTTTCTGGCTCCGACGCGGAGAAGTTCCTGTCTACTCTTCCTCGTGGAGAGCTCGTGATCCGACCATCGTCACGAGGCACAGACCACATTGCCGTCACGTGGAAGGTCGGAGACGGCATTTACCAGCACATTGACGTGGTGGAGCTCGGCAAAGAAAACGAGTATGCCCTTGGAAAGACCCTCATGGTTGGAACCAGCAAGTACTCGGATCTCGATGAGCTCATTGCCATGCACGTCAAGTCCATGGCTCGAAAGGTGGATGAGCTGTGCCATTCGGACAAGTACTCCGCAGACTCCATTGCCGAGACGGAACAGAGCATGGACTCGTATCTGCGAGGAGGCTCCAAGCGAGCCGTGTACCGGTTTGTCATGTCTTCCAAGAAGGCTGGCTACTTTCATTTGCTGGTCAAGACGGACCAGAAGAGCCCCATGCTGGATTGGCCTGTCAAGGTGATTCCTGGAGGCTACCAGCTCGGAGGCGAAAAGTACCCTGACGTTATGAAGTTGTGCAATGGTTTCAAGACCTTGTTCAAGAGCAAGACTCAGCGGCGATAGTTGTGTATATTAATTGTTTTGTAATGTTACTCGGGTCGTAGTGTTGGTGTAGTTAGAGAATCAATCTGAAGTCAACCCAAGGGAATGGTCAATGATTCTCAAGTCCGTAAGTTAACTACAGGTACACAATTGACTTGTGTTCTCCAGGCGTAGTAGCCATCTTGCTTGTGATATAGTAGCAAACTCCTCTTGTGGCAGTACTTCTCCAATTCCTGCAGCTTATGGTACTCCAAACAGCCTAGTTCGTCTCACCGAATCTTTGGTTTTGACCCAATCCACCAGGTGCTACCGATCAAAGACATCTAGGTGCTGTAGAGTCAGTTTCAAGGCTTATCCAGAGCATATGGAGAATAATAATCTAGTTCGAAAAGGTTTAGTCAGTTCTCAAAACATTGTCATGTCGGATCATCAGAGGATCACATTTCAGTCGAACCTCACTGGTGATCTTTGTGTTCTAGACAGGAGCGAGAGAGAAGGAGATTTACACCTAGATGAATGACTTCCTCCCTAAGATCCTGGAACATAGTCCCACAACCATGATGTTAGTGATGGTCATTGGTGAAAGTGAGAAATATCCAAGTGAATATATGAATCAGATTGAGACCTCAATTGGTTCAAAAAAATCATGGCAGGAGGTGTAGGACGACTGAGTTCAAAGGATTTACGAATACGACCACGTTTAAATTTTTTTCACGAACATTTCTATATCATCTTAGATATTGAGTGATTTAGAGTTATAAACTCAAATAATTGACTTTCATATTTGAACTTAGAATATACATTTTCAATTTACGAGTTGCACAGAGCACGATCTCAGAATGATCAAAAATAGATATTTATGAAAATTAAAAGTTGTGCATCTATTAAAACATAGTTTCCTGGTTGCCTCAGTAACTCAGATTTTGTGCCGGATTTTTTCTAGAGCCTGTAATTCTCTTACTCTTCCAAATTGCACGAGTAAACTCAATATTTAAGCAAGATGGGTTGAAATATTTATGCTTTATGGGTATGTTCAGATCGTGATTCAGTCATTTTTCAAGTTCTTAGAAGGTGGAACTTCGTCCAGAGAGTCCTTTTTGGTATTATCACATGATCAGAGGTACACTAGACATTCTGTAAATTTATTGGAGAAGAGCAAGTGCCTATTTCGAGTGTTTCAGGACGTCTCTCTACCCATTTGAGCTTCAGTCACAGTACAAATTATATGAAGAATTGATACTGAGACCTAATGTCTCTGGAACCGTTGGCATGGTAAATGACGTTTCGAAGAACGAACTAGTAGATTTTGGAGTTTGCAATCGCCTAACTCCGTACTTGTACTCGTGGTGTACAGCACATTATCTCAATGTCAGTAGCTGCTGAAATAACACCTGAACTTCATAATACTGCTCTGTACGAGCAAATTCACAGCAGGGAGGCTCTCGTAGCTGTTATTTGTATGAGTCTCTTGTAGTAGGACCCTGTACCCTCAGATAAGGCTCTACATGAAGGCACTCGGATCCATGATCTTGTGGTCAATTGTGCTTTCGCAGGATGAGACTCAGGCCTGATTCGAATATATTTGTGTGCTATTTGATTCCTCTCAATGTTTCCTAGACCATCAGTGAAACTGGCAGATGACGATGGATCCCAAGCCTGTTTGTTCAAGCCAAAATCGGGGTGTCTTTATGAACGAGCCATCTTACACGCAACAAGACGTATTTGTAGTTGACGATTCAAAAGTTCAGTATCGTCAGAGTGTTCTCTAACATCTAACACCCTGTTTGAATTGTTCTGTAGGTATCTTCCTGGTTGGAGTGGGCCCCGATATGGGAATTCAAACGAATATTGATAGTTGTAGTTACCGAATGAGACAACATCTATATATTTATCTTCTCTTTTATTTCTTTCGGATGGGGATTCTTTCGGATGGGGATGAAAATTTTTCCAAAAGTCTCATTCAGCCTAGCGAATCAAGGGGCTGATATACTGTAACACCAACATCCCATAATCAAACAATTTCAATTCAACACATTCTCAACAGCTATACTCCACGATTATTGACTTCACTTGTTTATTTGGTTGTTTCTTAGCCAAATATTTCCCAGATTTTTTCGACATTTTTCATTGGAAAATTCTTCTGCACTGGCCAACCGCACAGCCCATCCGATATAGTGTAGGGGCTATCACATCACGCTCTCATGTTGAGAACCGTGGAGACCGGGGTTCGATTCCCCGTATCGGAGTTAGTGAGCAGTCAGCAATGACAGCTCTTTTTTTTGCTGCCGTGAGAGAATCGTCAGGTTGTCTCTGTCTGCTTTTGGTTGGTGATGCTACAGATTCTGTCTTTTCTGCATATCCACCAGCATCAAAATGACAGGAGCAGAATAGCCAAGTCCCTAGTAACTTCCAAGGGTGTATGATGAGATAGTCACCCTTCCGATTTTATATCTACAAGCCAATCGCCCAAATTTTTGATTCAAACATCCTCGTAAGGTTCACTCGTATGCAAGGTCGATGAGATGACTGAAAACTGAAAAACTCCTTTTTTGGCGGCCAGTGTCGGGTTTGTGCGTTGAGAGTAAATAAACCCCATTTTAATACCTCTATCATTCATAGAGCGATTTTTTCTCCTCGTTCAGACGCCAATTGCGGCCACAAGAATGGCCGATTCATGCAGTCTCAATGTCGTTCTCAAGAAAGATTTCCACTTGGTGAAGCTTCTATGGAGACAGTTTATGTTGTGTTAGACAGAACAGGTATCTTTGACACCCTGGATATTGCCAGATTTACTCACGTATATCGTTCTGTTGCACTTGTCTTTTTCCGGGTAACTCCTCTAATTGCCTGGTGATCATGGACAATACCTTGCCACAACGGCTGAGTTCCTAAAGGAAGGACTTCAGATGCACAGGATACCCCTGAATGGCCATGGGCAACGTGAATTTGTTCTCCGTTCGTGGTAGTTATTTGTTGCTTCGGATCCTTCTAAGAATACAGACATTGATCCCATAATCAATTGACTCTGTATAGTAAAGAAGAAGATGGATGAGAGTGGAGTGGTGCTTCATCGAGGTCTTCAAGACAGAAAGAAGATGACACGACGAATGGGTTGATATGAAGTAGCGAAAGGTACGGTCACTCAATAGACTTGGAAAGACAAGCCTACTAGCCTGCCGTGTCTTTCCTTCACTTTCTACAAGAGAAAGGATTACAGTACAGGTAGTCGGTGTCACGGAGAAATATCAAACAATTCCAAAGAGAAATGATTGATTAAATGTCAACGTATCAGACATGAGAGCAGCTCAAGGAAGCATTCAAGTATATTAATTACTCCTTCAGTTATGCACAAGGTACAGCAGTGAAAGAGAGGATAAGTCCTAAATTGTCTCGCAAAATTTTGCCACCCACTTCAAAGAAAGCAACTATAGCAGGTTTCATCCGCTCAGAGTCATCCGATAGTACAAAATCTTTCCACAGTATTCTCTTAGAATCCAAGAAGACCATGCATATTTGGAGATCTGGTATCTGCAAGGTCGACACAACCCAAAAAGGGGTGTATAATGAGTAGAAGTTGGTTTATTGATATCTCTAAAAGGCATGTGCCATAAGAATAACTATTGAATGGATTTGATATGCTCTTCATTTGAGATTTATTTATCCACGACCTTCCAGATCCTTCCATTTTGTTCGACGTGTTTCCTACTTATGCAGCTTAATGGCTGGTTTGCATATTTGATGCACATTTTTTTGCCACCAGCCCGGTTTCCCAAACTATAATTTGCTTGGCCAGCAATATATAAACCCCCTCTGATTCCCATTTTTTTCATCAGAATCAGACCAGTTCTCTCTGAGTCATTCTGGAGATGGAAGGTGCCTTTATAGCCTGCTGAGATGCAGTGCTGATAAGCAGACCTGTCTCATTCGACAAGGACCGCTTCGCTAGCCATGTCCGCTTGAGTCGTTACGACGAGGATGTTTTCATTTTTTTTCCATCCGCTTGAGTTGTGTTATTTGGGCAAAGTGGTGAAATTCCAGCATCCCAAGTGTCGGTTAAGAAGGCTATGACGCGTTTATCGCATGAGCCTAGTGCGACAGCTTCTAGTTGAGCGATTGAGCTGAGAAATCGGCAAGTTCATCATCAGAGGCGAGTACAACCGCCTGAGCCAAGTGCCTATAAGTCCTATGGTTGATCGCTTGAGAAGAGTCAAAAAATCCTTCGGGTTGACCTCCTTGTTCGCACGTCAATGAATCCATTCAGGTTGACCGCCATGAGCTGAAAAAGTGCCATGAGCAAAGAGCGATTGATTTGCTGGCTGAAAAACGCCAGAGCAGCCTCCGTGCCTTGCGAGAGTTCCTGAGGACCGCATGTGCAGCCGCCAGAGCTAAGAGCCAGAGCATGAGAGCCATAAGCCTGAGTCAGAGCCAATAAGTCCCATGAGGCAATAAGTGCCAAATCCAGTGCCACAGACAAAGCAAAGAGCCGGTAAGTCCACAGTGCAATAAGTGCCAAACGCCAGTCACAGCCGATAAGGCCAAAGTGCAATAAGAGCAAGTGCCAGAGCTGAAATGCCAGAGTATAAGGTCAGAGCCAGAGCTGAGACGCCAGAGCCAGTACCGCAACGAGCAAAGAGCCAGTGAGTCCAGAGTTGCAATAAGAGCCAAACGCCGTGAGTAGGAGCAAGACTCCGTTGAGCCAATGAGTCCAAAGAGCAATAAGAGCTATGCCACACCGACGTCGCCAAAGGAGCCAGGGCCGAGAGCCGAGGCCAGCCAGATGCCAATAAGTCCAAAGAGCAATGAGAGCCAGAGCACGAGCAAGTCGTTATTCAAGGAGTAGGCAGCGAACCTCGCAGAGGATGTAGCTGACCGAACCTATCTAGTTTTAAGAGGAGTAGGTGAAATTCCGAACCTCTTGGGTTAATAAAGCATGGACCAAAGAGTCCCACCCGATATTTGAATTGTAGCGAGTTGTATTTGTTGTATTGTAGAAAGGTTTTTGTCTCTATTTCGAAGTGTTTTTAGTTCTCTATCAGAGATATCAGTTCATGTAGTGTTTCCTGGTCATCCGTAGTCAAGCACTCAGGGATAAACAAGGGGTGGCTCGGGAGTTGATCTCTGGGTCCTACAAGTTGTAACCAAGTCAGTAATACTCGCAAAGAGCATATTACGAACTACCAGGTCATCAATGAACAGCCCAGCTGAACTTCAACACGACAAGACTACAAGATGTACTTGTCAGACTCTTTATGGAGCTGGTGGAATATTGCGAAGTCAGATTTACAGAAATATCAACTTATCTTAACCATAGGATGAGCATGATTCTTGTCAAATTATGGTACGGACTGTTCGTGGAACCCTTACCCATAGTTTTGCTGTCTCACTCATAAAGAAGACAATCTACATACCACTGTTGGAAAGATCATCTACTAAACGAACTCTGGTCTCAGATCCCAATACCTAACAGTGAACATGACTCATTACTATGATTATATTTTTTTACTCCTGTATTCTAGCACACACCACTGATGTATTGTCAAGCTTTCAAATATCTTTGCTTCACCGACAATTCGCTTCAGTGTGACATTCCTCTTTCTCAAATACAACAGCGGTTTGCCAAGGGGTCTCACCCACTCACTCACAACTTCCAATCTTGATTATACCTCAATCCGATTTTTTTGAACTTGTTTGCCTGTCTTTCTTGCATCTTCTCGAGGTCATCTCGTATTGCATAATCGTGCATGCCAGCTGCATGATAAATGTAAAGGTCCATACCAAGAGCCATAACGACCCTGACAGGCAATCGAATTAATTGTAGACACAAATCCAGAGAATCGCAAACTGGCAACCTACCACTGGCTCTTGATTCAACCCGACGCGGCAGTTCCATGACTGGGTGGGAGGCCCTTGAGTCACTATGTCCTACTCCTCTGAATACACCTCTCCAAGCTCTCTTGAACGGAAAAAAAACGGGCTAGAAAGGGGAAAATATAGCCGTTTCGATTTAGTTCTTCTGATTCAAGGAATGTACTCTTAAACAACTTAAGGATATTTGGATGTATCTCTGTTTAAGGAAGGACTATATCTGATTCTGCATGTTCCTCAGAGGAGCACATGTACGCCTAATTTATTAGTAGGACCCCACAGGAATAGCAGACTGGATGCCAAAGGAACTCAATAAGTGAGATTATCATCCAGATATATTACAAGTTATATTTCTGCTTTGTATATCTATCTCGAGAACCACTCCACCATTTTTGCGGCATCCCTAGGTCTTCTAGTCATCGCTAAAATAAGCGGAAACCCTTCAGACAAATCCCAACGGCTAACTGAGATCTCTCAGTAACCACATCTTCACTCGAGGATCAGCCATGAGGGTCAATATTGGCATTTTCTCCTACTATTCCAACTCCACCAGCAAGTCGGGTTCTGTTGGAGACACACGGAGTGATTTCCCCAGCACACACTCGCAAATGAAGTAACCATGACAGCAGTACCCCTTGTAGACATATTCACTGCCATTTGGACTCGTTAGCTATCTCAGAATCAGGTGTCTGTCCAAATGTTGGTTTGTAGACTCGAGATATGAACCATTGAGGTGTCACCTCAAAGGTGAAGAGCAGCAATATATGATGTGGTCTGTGCCTTGTATTCATAATACTTGGTCTTCGAATAGAAGCATTTGTTGAACGAATTTAATTGTGGAGCTCCGACTTTTACTGCTACATTTTTATTTTTTTTTGATTCTAGGGAAATGCATTAAGCATTTCAAATTTCATTGTACGAAATTAACATTTAGAGTTACCAGAAGTCATATTTACAGTTGGTATTGTTCATATTTAGAGTTCATAAAGTTTCAAATATCATACTCGAAGTGAGACAGTATAGCGAATATCTCCTCAGGCCTATACAATAATGAGCTGAATGCTAGTTCAATTCGAAGAACGACGCCCAAGCAAGCACTGTGCCACTCTTAAAAAGAGTGTGGGATTTTTTTGGAGTCGGAAAAGCAAGCCAGAGAGATCGGAAAGAAAGTGGAAACCGGAACAATCCTGTAAAATCGTTAAAAAGACACTGATTTTTTACATCTACCGCTAGCATCCATATACTAGAACAATTTTGAACACATGAACCAGGTAAGTATTTTTATTCAACTACAAACGATGTCAAAAGTCCTCAGATATGACCTCTAATGTTGCAGCCAGAACAGGGCGAGGCACTGAGGTATTGATACAGCCACTCCGTACTGAAACGACCACTATATAAATACCAACACAATCCAACATGAAGGCTGAATATATCATAGCTGTTTTTACTCCTCCTCTTCTCCTCCTAAAGTCTGAGTGTTGGCCGTGAGATGACATTCAGCTCCCACAGATCCAAAACGAATAGATAAACGTACCAGGAGTAAGGGCTACTATGTCAGGTGCTTCCGCAAGGAGCAGAGTCGTCATTTATTTTTTCTGACTGGAATGGGCTACAGTTCACGTCTACGGGGGGACTACTTTTGTGGGTCCATTGCTGGAACCCTCAGTATATCAAAAACACTTGTAGAATTAAAATAGCCGACCAGGGCTGGAGAAAGAAATCAAAACCGACCGACCGCTTAAGCAGTGGGGGTGGGGGTGGCAGTGGCAGAGCCAGACTTGAGGGTGAAGGCACTGGCCTGAGGTCCTGTGGTGGGCTGGGTGGTGATGGGCTGGTTGATAGACCAGGTGGGTCCAGGGGCAACGGTGGCGGAGGGAATGCCGGTGAGGCCCTTCTCGATAGGCAGAATGGAGCCGGCGGTGTTGGAGTAGTCAGCCTGGGAAATACCAATAACGTCCTGGCCAATATCGTAGACCACGTAGGCGGATCGCAGGAAGGAGTCACCGAAAATGTATCCAATGGTGCTGGGAGGGTCGTAGAAGCCTCCGTCGGTGCCGTCGCCCACAAGGAGGGAGTAGTACTCAGCGGGCTTACCGTTCTCGGTCACGTAGACCTGGTTGCCCCATCGGTCGGTGGCGAGGATGAAGAGCTGGTCAATGGGAACATTGATCTGCTTACCCTGGAGACGGTAGGAGATGACGGCGCCATCGGCCTTGAGCTGGTCAATGTGGGCCTTGGTGGCTCCGGGACCGTAGTTGTCGTCATCAAACAGACCAAAGGCGTTGAGGATGGTCTGGTAGGTCTCGGTGGGGAGGTAGGTGAGGGTGGTTCCAGAGTCCAGAAGCACGAATCGAGGAGTGTCGAGAGCGTTGGTGTCCTTTCCAGACACGGAAAGGTCGACACTGTCCAGAGTGACGAGGAACTGGTCGGGAGAGGTGGCAGTGGTCTCTCCGGGGCTCAGAAGGGTCTTGAGGATAGCCAGCTCTCCAGTGAACTTGCTGGTATCGATACCTCCGAAAAGAACAGAGCCAGTAGAGGAGTCGATTCCGTCCAGGAACAGAGAGTAGGCAGGGGTGTTAATGATACCCTGCTGGGCGAGACGAATGGGGAAGTTATCGTACTCAAAGTGGGCCTTCTGCTGGGTGGAGGCCTCGTTGCCCTTGTAGCCGATTCCGAAAATCTCAAGGGGAGAAGCAACCTGGGAGGCGGCAGCAAAGATGAACTGGGGCACAGAAACGCCACCGAATCCAATGGTGTCCTTGACCCACTCTCCGGAAGCGCTGGAGCCATCTCCGTAGGAGATGAAGAAGCCGGGCTTGTAGTCCTCGTAGGTGGAGGAGTCGGTGTGGTTGTAGGCACCGCTCTTGCCGTCGGCACGAACCCACAGGTCAGAGGAACCTGTGTCAAGGTCAACAATAAACTGCTGAGGAGGGGTTCCAAGAGTGATGGGGGTGTCGTAGTAGATCAGGTGGTTTCGGAGAGTGGCCTGGGGGGTGGAACCAGCCTTACCGGGGTTGTAAGGGGTGTTGGGGTTAGGCTTGGGTCCGTTGGAAGGAGTACCGGGCTCGACACGCTTGGTGAAGTCCAGCTTGAGGGTTCCGGGAGAAGAGCCCGAGTTGGAGGCAGGAGCAGCGTTGACAAGAGCCAACAGGGCTGCGAGTTTGACAAAAGAGTTGATCATAGTGAAGAGGGTCAGAAGACTGTGTTTGGATGCTCTTCTTCTGGTCAAAATCACCTCCCTTTATACCCTTGATCGGGGTTATGGACAGTATCATCCCACGGTATAGTTCATACGGCACTTCATCCAGGGTGGAGAAGGTTTGGAGGTGGTGATGATGAAGCAGCACTATGACTTGCAGAAGGAAGGTTGTGGAGTCATAGTCGAGAGCCACAGTTTCTGGTTGGAGGGTGGTGATGTAATTTCCCGACCATTAATGTCATTGTTGGTTCTTCGGTTTGCTTCTTTCAGTAGACCTACCTTGATTCTGGTTGTTCTTCAGAACTGCCATTGAACCCCCGCTGGATCTTCCAGAAGCTGCAATCGGATCTGCCATTGTGCGAATCAGCCCCGAGGAGTCCGAAATCAACTAATAGTCGTCAATTCGACTCCAGACAACCTAAATAAAGCCATCTACTCATGTGCCGAGGGTATGATCTCATTCAACGCCGAGTCTGATTATCGAAACCTTCTTGTAGATAGCAGGACATCCAGACGTCTGGATTTGCCAATTGCAGTCCGTAAAAAAATATTTCCCGGGTCAATTGGATGAGTTAGACAAATTTCACTTTTCAGAATCTCTCTGTCATCACTCATTCCCCCTATATCACCCTCCCTCTGTCCCGAGCGCTCTAGGTTCTAGACCACCTGAAAAACCCAAATCCCACCACTAAATGGCAGTCTAATAGACGCCACTTCTTGGGAACTTTTGTGGGTAATAATTCTCTGTATGCTCTCTTCCAGGCACCCAGGGTCCAGGCTCTTCAAACTTTCTGCTATCCCCCCTGTTCCCTGCTTAATCTCGCATTGGTGGCTGGCATACGGCACCAATGCAACATTGGTTCCAAGGTGGAGGGTGTTCGACTCGACATTGAGCAGACAGCAGAGCCGATATGGGAGAAACAAATAATCGTGGAGATGAACATGACGCCGGTGGATCTATCGGAGCCGTCTAAATTGCTATATCTGTGAAATTGGGCCTACAAGTCGACTTTCCACGTTCACAAGATCATTGTTACAGTTCGTTAAGTTTGTTAAATGGTGGCTTCCAGTCTCGGGGATAACAGCGCCGTTTAATTTACACTCTAACGGGGTGGAGAACAGAGCTAATCATTCCGTCACGTCATTCCCTTTTTGGTGGATACCAGACTACAGGGTTATTCAGGGTTATTCATGGTTGTAGTGTTCTGTCACGTCATTCTCGTCTTTTATGACTGTCTGAAATATATTATCGAGTTTCGAGGTTGCAACTGGAATCCCGTCGGTTAATGTCCCAGATCCGTCCAATTTCGGCTTGTAGAGGATTACAGCTCTTTGTTTGTCTCCAGCGTTCACTTTCGCTTCAGTTGTTTGCTGTACCAGTACTTCCAGCTGGAAACAAGACGTTCGTCAACACCCATGATCTCTCCATCTTCTCAATTTTACCTCTGAACGAGTAACCACAAGAATCAAACGTAGTGACTCTCAACCCCACATCTCTGCAGCTGTATATCTCAAAGAAACCAGTTGCAGTGACCAAACATACACCCATTCAGATCCTCCTGTCAGCTCAACTCGGCCCAATCGGGAATGTCGGTCTCAAAAACACCCTCCTCAAAAGTGTACTTGTAGGCATGCAAAAACAAGGCATCATCGTAATCCTGGTATACGGGAAAGCCACACTCCTCGCAGACCGCCTCCAACACCTTGTCTCGCCGTTTAATACCTTCCAAATTGGGATTGTATTCCCGATCATTCTCAATTGGATACCCCAGATGCAATAGATGCTGTCGGATCTGGTGATTCCGTCCCGTAGAAGGAAGACATCGAACAATGCTGACGTCATGTGATTCATCGTATGTGACGAGCTCAAACACCGTGTGGGCGTCCTTTGGAGTCGCATCTCGTCTCGTAGTGTTTTCAAGAACAGGTTCATGGGTTTCGATCCACTGAGGAAACTTGCCCTTGACTCGAGCAAGATACTCCTTTTTGGCGGAACGGCTCATAATCTGCCTGGTAACATCATTGACTGACTCGCTCGTTTTAGCAAATACCAGCACTCCCGTGGTATTCTTGTCCAGTCTGTGGGCTGGATACAGTTCTGGAACGCCTGTTTCATGTCTCAAAATCTCCTTCACAGAGTTGTGCAGATATTTTCCCGTTGGATGAACGGGTATTCCTCCTGGTTTATCCACTACCAGCAGTCTGTCATCTTCAAACACGATTTTGATGCGTCTTCCTGCTTCTCCAGGGACTCCAGGCTCATGTCGATGCACTATACTTTCCAGAATCGATCCATTTTTGAACACTTGTGTCGACAAAGAGTCCCAGCCCGTGTACTCTGTCGCTGGTTCGCTCAGCTTGTCTCTGCGAATCAATTTCACGTTTCCACACTCGACAGTGTGACGGAGATGTTGGGCAGGGTATGCAGATGATAACTCGGTGGATAAAACCTCAATCACGGTTTTTCCAAACCACCGGCCCTTGCTGGGGATGGAATGCGTGTAATAATAGGGAATCACGTGACGGAAACCTTTGGAGAAGGTGTATGTCATGTTTGAGGGTATGAGTGAGTGTGAGAGAGTGATAACTAAGAAAATATGCAGTCAAAGGTAGATAACGGAACGCTGTAGAATAGGAAATAATGGGTTTGGAGGTTTGTAAAAAATCAGGGTCGGTGACATCGACGGTAGGAGCAGCTTGGTAAAAAAGTAAACCAATTTTGGAGCCATTCATGCCTTTTTTCAGAACTTCTTGTGGATATCCAAAACCTTAAATGTTTCACTCGTAGTTTTGCAGAGAGCCCTGAGCTAAGATCTTGGTCAAGTTGTTATTCTCCACAGTGGGTTGTATTTAACAATGAAAAAAATGGGAAAAGGAATTGAAGATCGATAGTAATCATACTTTTACAAAATGAAGTCGCATGCATTTTTTTTGACAGCTCTACTTCGATTTCGGCTACTCTTCAGCCATGTTATGCTGTGAAGTTTAGAATGATGAGTATAGGTGACACCAATTAAATGATATTGATACTACTGAAGATGGATCAGGAAAGGAAAGTGACAGCTATGGATTCCATAGTGATTGGTTCCCATAAAATAAAACAACAATCAAGTTTGAGATTCGCTTACATGCAGCGGTGCATAGCAAAAAGTCGCTCCATCCCCCCATTAAGAGTGGTAGAGGTAGATGGTGACCACTGATGGAATATCTTGGTTGCAACAATTCTATTGGTATATATATTGTCCATATTTGACTGTTGTTGAGCAAGTTTAGTGGTTGTTTTTGAACCGATCAGTCCCATTGAGACTCTGAAACGCTCTTGAAGCTATATAATAAATTACAGTCGAACTACTTGTACTTGACTTGTACTTTTAGTTCTTTTACGGCTCATCTTTTAGTTTTTGCTCATTTTCCATCTTTCGGAATATTTGCAGTTGAAATGAGTTATACAGATGTTAAATTAAAATGGGTTGGTATTCTGGGCTACTACAGGTTCGGCATCTAACAATTCCATTATCCATCCATCCTAGGGTGAATCAGGTTCCCAAAATATTTGTTGTGTGTAAATCCCAGGTTTCTATTAATTGCAATACATTGTTTGACAGACGTCATGGTGGCAGGACTTATGGAGGATTACAGTACCAGAACGATTACTTGTAGGTTATCAATTTTTCAAGGATAGATATTTCCTAAAAGGGCAATTCAGAATAACGTAAGACAACGTTTTTAAAGAAATATGTAGAGTTTGTCCCCAAATTGAGCACCTTAATTTGTGTATTTCTTTACAAAATTATTGCTTTAGGAAGGAGATTTGTACAAGTACTTGTAACATATATATTATATCCTCTCAACACATTTAATCCGTGATCCATATATATATTTCTGATCTCTAAAGGTCATATTAAGGTATTAAGACGATGAAGTGCATCATCGAAAGTATGACAGTCCTTTAGGACAAGACTAACACGAAGTACCGGACGATATTTGTTGAAAATAATCCTCGTTATGCCATCAACTTGGCAATAACCAGTCCTGAGCGTCTGTTTTATCTTATCTTCGAGATTCGATCCAACATCAACAAAACTTGAGATGTTTGAGATTCAATACTACCGTATTACCAGAAAGGAGGTGAGCACTTCTGTGAGTGATACAAGAATAATCCAAATGTTGTAGGTAGACCTGAGTGTACTGATATTCCACTCTACAAGCTATTCCATTCATTCAACTCTCCCGTTTGACATCAGCGAAAGCCATCTTAGGGGTTCCCTACAACAGACCTCAACAGACTAATTAAAGCCATTGTGGAGTCCATTATGCCCCTTTCATATGCCAAACAAACACTCAAGTGTAAATTCCATTCGTGAATTAGCTGTGATTTATTTCTCCTTTAGATCCCTAGATATTCGTGAAGATATGTGCATATACATAATGGCATAAGAGGGGTGGGGGTCAAACCAAAATGTCCCCAAATGAAAAAAAGTCTAAATTTCGCATCATACAAGCACTAAATGTCCTCAGAAGTGCCTGTAGTGAAAAACCACGAATAAATTAATATAAATTCTACTGTATAATATAATCTCGAGAAGTTGATTCTAAAGAACCATAGCTATCACTTAGTATTCGTTACAATCAATTATTCTCACAACCCGCTTATTTATGGTTTGTTTAAGCTGAGCCCGATCTGAAAACCTCAGACACTTCATGAGCATCTTCCTCGTCAGACTTGAGCAAATTATTGAGGGGGAAATCTCAGCTCATTCTTGATATCTACCCCGTACTTCACTCAAATCTTTATGTTGATATATTTCTCCTAAGTATTAAATTGTCAATTTTACCTATTTTACGTGGTTTTTCGCGATAATGCGAGTGCTTATACGATGCGAACTTTAGACTTTTTTTCATTTGGGGACATTTTGGTTTGACCACCACCCCTCTTACCTAAGTTTGAGACAACGCAACTCATTACTCATCTCAGAGAAGCGGAGTGAGTGAAAATCAATTCATACCTCTTAGATATTGGTGCAAAGCACCCTTTATTATTTTTCAAAATTCCATTGTTCCCACAATGGTGATGATAGACACTGTCCCCTATCCGACCGATGTTTGCCTACGAAAACCTAGCTTCTGATATATTCGTTCAAGATGGGCTTAGAAGTGAATTAAAATGCCAATGGTCATTAACGGAGCATGAGTTCACTCATTTAACATGACTTGTGATTATATTGTTAAAACTGAAGAAGTTTTCGTTTGCGCTGCAACTGTAGTTTCTGGACTTCAAGTTATGGAAATGATAAATGACACTCACCCCTTAGGGGAAAGGAGAAAAAATGTAGACATTAAGGGCACAAACATCTACCGTAGATGCAACTAATTACCTCTTCGACTCATCTAATTGCCTCTACCATCTCGACATAGTGTCATCGTACATTGAAAACCGCACGACCTCAGATCCAAAACTTGCACACAGGAAGGTGGTACCTATACCATCAGAAAAAATATCTGAGAGGCAGGGGCATTTTATTAGGTTGTATGACGCGATCATTGACCTTCTGAAGACTCATGAATCTTTACAGGGTAAATATCTATCACATAGTATCCGGAAACCCCCACTATCCCTACCCGACAGATTTTTCCACTTTCACGGACGACTAAGATGTTTGTCTTATCGAGATTAGTCTCAAAATGTTGCTTGGGATCGGCACTAGTGCTGGTACTATCTCTTCGATTTATTTTATGCCTCTATCGTTATCATTGGCATTGTGAGTTCTCAAAATAGGTTGCATGTTGCTGGAGCACATGATACCTTGAACACTTCCTGCAGCTATTTAATACCAAGAGACAAAGAGAGACTGAGTACAATGTGATCTGGGACACTCCAGGGCTCAATTCCTTCCCAGATTCAATTTCATTAGATTCAAATTCATAAATATAGGTGACTTGCTGTAGCAATATCTGGTCCGTGACTGTTTCAACAAGGATGCCTGTTGGATCGTATCAGGGAGATTCATACCTGAGTGCAAGTCATCATTTTTGATAACAGCCGATCCAAAGAGAAGAAGAGAGAGGCAGATTGCAGCCGACTGCCTTGACTTCAGGATTTTGTCAGGCTCTCATACCTAGCCATAGTAAGGGTTGGAGGAACTCCAATTGTGAAGATAATCTCACAAACAGGCTGCTAAATCAAAAAATGAACTTGATTTATAGATGAATCTCTGTATATTACTTCCTTCTTGAATTTACATTTTTTTTACTCACCATGAGTCCATTTTTTACGATTATTCTTGATTGTTCTTGGAAAAAACAGCACAAGTTTCCGCTAAATGACAAAAATAGCTCAAAAAAGAAGCGGCTCAACCAAGGAAGCCTTCTGGAACAAATCTTTGGGTTTCTGGAAATCAGCAGACCATTCTTTGCCCCTCGCTTTTAAGACAAGTACCTTACTGTTGCAAGTTATCGAGTGTTTTATCGCCCCTCGCTTTTAAGGAAAGCATGTTGCTAAAAGCCGTTCTTTTTAAGGTACCCCTGAATCATTGAAATGTCTGTCTAAAACCTGGTATAGTGGAGATATCGAGAAAAAAAATACATTTTCTTACTCCTCGAAACTCCAGGAATCTGTTAAGTGCTATCACTTTCTCTCCATCTGGCCTCCCCATAAATACCCACCCATCCTCTCTTGTTCCACTTTAAACTCAACGTTCAACTGATAATAAAACGGCGCAAGCGAGCTAACAACATCCTCGGCATGTAGCCGTGCGAAGAGTTGGAAATGGAAGGAAAATAATAGCAGCCATGAATCACCCTGAAAAACACTCCTCATCTCAATCCACTGAAACATCCCCATCTACACTCTCACAAGTCGTTTCATATAGCGTTCACCCGTGAGACATGTCTGAGGAGCGAAACCGCTCTGGAGGAGTCACGTGCCCCCGAATTGTTCGCAAAAGTACCCAGTTTTTGCTAGGGACAAAAAGTGGCAAATTTGTCTCTCGTATTTTGAAGGGCCACCTACCCCACCTGATGCCCCGCCACTACCCCATGATATTTATTTTCATGCGAAACCTTATTTATCGTTTTCGGCAGCAAGAGCCAAAAGCGTCCCTGGCAAAAACATGTAATATAAATGATCTACAGTCTTTCGAGACGACTTCCACGTCTTCTTTTTCGTCCACGCACAATGTCCACCATCGTTACTCCTCAAACCATTACTCCCACAGCTTCTCTTCCTAAAGACTCTGAAGCCCCTTCATCTACTCTCAACATGTCCTTTGACTGGGAGAGCATTTGTGGAAAGACTCCCTTGGAGGAGATTGAAGGCCACATTTCTCGTCTCAACAGCACATTTCGGTCTGGAAAGACGCTCGATCTCGATTACCGACTCGACCAGATCCGAAATCTGGCATATGCCATCCGGGACAATGAAGACAAGATCCGAGATGCCATCAAGGCGGATTTGCAACGACCCGATTTCGAAACCATGGCGGCCGAATTCTCGCTGCAAATGGGCGAGTTCAACTACGTGGTCAAAAACCTGCCCAAATGGGTCAAGGACGAGAAAGTCAAGGGAACCAGTCTTCCTTACTGGAACTCGTCGCCCAAGATCAGAAAGCGGCCTCTGGGCTCTGTTCTGGTCATTACCCCCTGGAACTACCCTCTGATTCTTTCCGTGTCTCCCGTGCTTGGAGCCATTGCTGCAGGCAACACTGTGGCTCTGAAAATGTCGGAAATGTCACCCCATGCTTCAAAGGTGATTGGAGACATTATGACGGCTGCTCTGGACCCCCAGCTCTTCCAATGCTTCTACGGAGGAGTCCCCGAGACCTCGGAGATTCTCAGACACAAGTGGGACAAGATCATGTACACTGGAAACGGCAAGGTTGGCCGAATCATCTGTGAAGCTGCCAACAAGTACCTGACTCCTGTGGAGCTCGAGCTCGGCGGAAAATCGCCTGTTTTTGTCACCAAGCACTGCTCCAACCTCGAATTGGCTGCCCGACGAGTCCTCTGGGGTAAATTTGTCAACGGAGGACAAACCTGTGTGGCTCCAGATTACGTTCTGGTGGCCCCCGAAGTCCACGACAAGTTCATTGCTGCCTGTCAAAAGGTGCTCAACAAATTCTACCCTAACAACTCTGCCGAGTCTGGAATGGCCCATATCGCCACTCCTCTTCACTACGAGCGTCTGACGGGTATTCTAAACTCCACCAAGGGTACCATCGTTGCCGGAGGAACCACCGACCCTGCTACTCGGTTCATTGCTCCTACAATTGTCGATGGAGTCGATGCAAGCGACTCTCTGATGCAGGGAGAACTGTTTGGACCTCTTTTGCCAATTGTCAAGGCCATGAGCACCGAGGCAGCATGCAACTTTGTGCTGGAACACCACCCCACTCCTCTGGCTGAATACATCTTTTCCGATAACAATTCGGAGATTGATTACATCCGAGACCGAGTCACTTCTGGAGGTCTCGTCATCAACGACACTCTTATCCATGTGGGATGTGTTCAGGCTCCTTTTGGTGGAGTCGGAAACAGTGGAAACGGAGGATACCATGGCAAACACACCTTTGACCTCTTCAGCCATTCGCAGACGGTGCTCAGACAGCCCGGATGGGTCGAACTCTTGCAGAAGAAGCGATATCCTCCTTACAACAAGAGCAACGAGAAGTTTGTCCGAAGCATGGTTGTTCCTGGTCCTTCGTTTCCTCGAAAAGGTGATGTTCGGGGTTTCTGGTCGAGACTTTTTGATTAACTGATGGAACGATAAATCAGTTTTACGTCTCTCTCTAACCCATTTAATCTCTACTCGCTGGTACATTCACCAGCCACAGCTCTTGCTGTATCTTTGTCCGTTGGACCGTCGATTGACATTATATATTTTATTACATGTATCTGGATTGTTTATTAGATGTATCTGGATTGTATATTTGTACAAGTAGTTGGAGCAGTACCTGGTACCCTGAGTCTAGATGTGTACAGTATATTGGTAAGTAGAACACCAAGGAGAGGTCAACTTCATCAGGCACTTTGAAAACTGTCATGTGCTTCATCCTGAGATCTAACTAACGTCTAGAACACTACAAATGCAGGTACTCATAGCATAATCCCTCCAAACATTTTTATTGCTTCCAGGGAATTCGTAAAGACCATCTGAACATCTCTCTGTTCATACCTTTAACTAAACCTTCAACAACCATTCACCTAACTTTAATGAACTCTCTTCACAAGTAAATTTGTCATTCTGACTCTGAAAACACCAATTGAGAATGTCTAACACCTTTCCCTACTATTTACACACTGACACCCACATAGTTCCCTCCTTTTTTATTTTTTTATATTGCAGTACATTTTCCTCTAATTACTCTCTATAAATATTCCAACCTCCGAAAGTCTAAAAGTGCAATGCTCAACTTGCGGTGGATCTGATCTCGACACAACAACATGCCGAAAAACGCTCTACTTCGATCGGCCCGGCAAGTAGCCGTCTCGCGCGTCTTTGCTACCTCACGTGCCACCAGCGTCGTGTCCCAGACCCCCCGTCTGGCCTCCGTACGGCCCGGATCAAGCCCCTCGCCCTACAAGCGAAACTTTTCGTCCTCCAGAGCCCTGAGAAACAATTATGGACTGGATACCGCCGAACGAAGCCTCAAGGAGAGCCTTGTGTCTTTTAACGGCGCCCCCGTGGACCGCAAAGTCGTACGGGATCAGCTGATGGAGCTCATCTCCGTGTCTCCTGCCCACGTGTTTCCCATCTCCGTCATCCCCGTGGTCAAGAGTGCGTACTACGAGCTGTTCCGGGAAAATGAACGGGTTCTTTCTGCTCGTGACACAAAGTCTCTGTTTGGAGCTGTTGCCGGAAACAATCCTGCAGACGTTCAGGATCTTCCATTCGTTCTGGCAGTGTACCATCAGGCCGAGCAGGCTGCAGAGACAAACAAGGATTCTCGAGACAATCTGTTGCTTCTGGGCAAGTACTTTTTGTTCCAGGACCGATTGGACAACTTTTGGAAGCTTCTCGAGGCCCAGATCAAGACCCACGATGACGTGGATGCGGAATTTGTGACTCGTCTGCTGGAACTCATTTCGGTGGAGTCTCATCTGACTCTTGGAAACGTGGCCCGAGTCTTGCAGCTCAAGACCGACAAGCACGTGACTTCGTCTGACGAGCTGCGAGAAGCTCTCTCTTCCACTCTCGAGCAGCTCTACTACAAGGAGAACGAGGGATCCGAGTTTTTCCTGTCGCTTGTGGAAAACCACATTCTCGACTCCAAGGACTACACTCCTTCCGATAGCGTTGTTGCCATGATTCTGAATACGTGTGTCAACGAGGGACGAGAAGATCTGGGCCAGACGGTGCTCAAATCCGTGGTTTCTCGAGCCTCCACCCTTTCCCAGGGCTCAGAAGACCCCCACAACTACTGGGGATTCTGGGCGTGTGTCGCCATGGACTTGCACGGCTCCGAGGCCAGTGTCAAGGCGTTCATTATGCCCCTGGAAGCTCTTACTGGCCGAACCAAGGCCACGTGGGACGTTCTGGTTCGATACGCCGTGTACAAGGCTGACCTGGCTGGTAGATCCGATCTTTTGCAGGTTCGAGCTCTACTTGCTGAAATGCAAAAGGCTGGATTCGAGCCCGACGCCGAAACGTACTTTGACGCCTACCGGTCGAGCAACTTGATCAAATCGGACGTTGTGCGTCTGTTTGAAGCCGAGCTCGACATTGAAAAAGACGCCTCCATTTTCGCCATCGAGATGGACAAGGCGCTCAAGAACCACAACACTCTGGAGGCTCTGTCCATCTTCTACGAGTCGTTCGAGGAGGGAGCCCTGTGGGAGAACAAGCGTCTTCACATGCAGCCCATGACGGACTTGTTGGTTCAGTACGCGGCTCTGAATGACACTGGCGTGGCCGATATTTTGCAGCTGGTGCAGCGAATCGAGCCCATTTGTGCCAACGGCCGTATTCCTTACACTGCCGAAACCGCCATTGCCCGAAATGTGCTCTCTCGACAAAATGATACCGCCAACTTTTACACATTTATGAACCGACAGTACGGCAACACGGACGACAAGGTGACCAAGCAGGACCCCCAGATTCGGCCCCACACCTACCAGGTGATCCACGACTACATTTACAACTGTGAGTCTGACCGAGCAGACCTGGCCTGGGAAATGTACGGCTTGCTGCACAAGTTTTACGTGGTGCCTTTTGCCGACTACTACAAGGCCATCAAGTTCTTTGCCCAGGACGTGAAACGGCAGGACTACGCGCTTCTGACGTTCCAGCAGATTCGAAAGAACCACGATCTGCATGGTCAGCCCGCTGCCACCTCGGAAATGGTCGCTTTCCTGTTCCACGAGTTTGCCAAGACCCAGTACAAGAAGGGAATCAAGCGGCTGCACGAAGTTGTTGCTCTGGAAGCGTCCTTTGACGTCAACAGAGACGTTCTCAACGAAATGATGGCAGCCTACGTGTCTCTGGAAGATCTGAACCGAGTCCAGGACTGCTGGGCCCAGTTGCAGCAGCTTCCTCCGTCAATTGGAGCCAACAACCGGTCCGTTGACGTGCTGTTGAGCTACTTCAAAGACAACATTTACTACACGGAGCGAACCTGGCAGGGTATTCCCGAGTTTGGTCTGCTTCCTACCGTGGAAAACTACGAGCAGTATCTCATCAACAACTGTCGAACCGGCAACTACAGACGAGCTCTCGAGATCACCAAGAAGATGGAGATTGAGAGCGGCTTGAAACCCACCCCCAAGATCATTGCCGCAGTGTACAATTACACCTTTACCGAGCAGCGAAAGCTGGAGGTGGCTCAGTGGGCTGAAAAGGCTCATCCGGACGTGTGGCTCGCGTTGAAGGAGGGAGACAAGCTAAAGAGTCTGTGTTTGCCTGAAAACACTCAGAACGACAATGTCGCTTCTCTGCTGAAACAGGCGTCTGCAGATATGGACGAGGAGATGAACGGAGGTATTGTCAAGGTGGAGAGTGTTTAGATTGGGGGTGAGTGCAATCGCCATTTGAGGTGATGCCATTTGTATATATTGCAGGTTGACTGTATGATGAACAGAACTGGAGTGACCTCAGAGTCCATTCCAACACCACTGGAAGGGTGAAATTGCAAAATAAAATAAATTTTTCTCTTTCTTTCTTCATTCAATGGTCTGAGGTGGTCTTTTTTTCAGAGATTTGGTGTATTTACCCAGCGTGAAGGAGTTGAATCTCCACTTTAGTTGACAGTTTGGTAAGCAAAACGCGTGATTGTTGGCATTTTATTGAAATACTATTAGTTTCTTACTGCTCCCATACAAAAACTCTACAATTTCACAATCATTAAAACTCCAATAGATAAATATACATAATTAAGGCTAATTACCACTCCTGAGCGGTGACTCCAAGAGCAGACTTTTTGGTTCCCTTGACGGGGTTGATGATGAGAGAATCCGTGTTGGACTCGAGGAAGGAAAACTTGTCGGATCGCTTGGCCTCGTAGGCCTTGATGAACGTCTCCTTCTGCAGGGTGAGTCCGATATCGTCGAGTCCGTTGACCAGACAGTGCTTTCGGAACTCCTCCACGTCAAAGTGGTCCACCAGCACCTCGTCGCCGTTGAGAATCTTCTGGTTGGGCAGATCCACCGTCAGAGAGCCTCCCTTCTCGGCCACGGGCATGAGCTTGGCCTTGATCACGTCGGCATCCACTCGGATGGGCAGCAGACCGTTCTTAAACGAGTTGTTGTAGAAAATGTCACCAAACGAGGGGGCGATGATGCATCGGATTCCAAAGTCGGCCAGGGCCCAGGGAGCGTGTTCTCGCGACGATCCACAGCCAAAGTTGTCTCCAGACACAACCAGAATGGAAGCCTTGTCCCAGGGAGCAACGTTGAGGGTGAAGTCGGTCTTCTCCTGCTTGCCGTCAACCTCCTTGAACCGCCACTCGAAAAACAGACCCGAAGACAGACCGGTTCGCTTGATGGTCTTGAGGAACTGCTTGGGGATGATGGCATCGGTGTCGACGTTAGCCTTGGGCAGAGGAGCGGCGATTCCAGAAACCTCGAGGAACTTGGGGATTCCGGTGGCAGACGAGGTCACGTTCTCCTCGGCAACAGCGTCAGTCTTCTCGTCAACAACATCGGCCTGCTCAACGTAGGCGGTCTTGAGCTTCTTGACAGCAGGCTGCTTCTCCTCGTCGTACTTTGCCTCGGCCAGCTCCTCCTCCTCGCCAATGACAATCTTAGCTTCGTCCTTGGGCAGGTAGTCTCGCACGTCGGTGAGCTTTCCGGTGATTCCGGCAAGAGCAGCCATGGCAGGAGACACGAGATGGGTTCGAGACAGAGCTCCCTGTCGACCCTCAAAGTTTCGGTTAGAAGTAGAAGCACATCGTTCTCGAGGATTGAGGATATCGGGGTTCATTCCCAGACACATGGAGCATCCGGCCTCTCGCCACTCGAAGCCAGCAGCCTCAAAGACCTTGTCCAGACCCTCGGCCTCAGCCTTTCGCTTGACCAGACCAGATCCAGGCACCACCATGGCTCGAATGACCGAGTCGGCCTTCTTCTTGCCTCGCACAATGGCGGCGGCAGCTCGCAGATCCTCGATTCGAGAGTTGGTACACGATCCAATAAAGACCTTGTCAACAGCAATCTCGCTCAGAGGAGTGTTGGCCTCCAGACCCATGTACTCGAGAGCTCGCTCAATACCGGCTCGCTTGATGGGATCGGACTCCTTGGTGGGGTCGGGAACAGAGCCAGTGATGGGCAGAGCGTCCTGAGGAGAAGTTCCCCAGGTGACGGTGGGAATGATATCCTGACCCTTGATGTCGACGTCAATGTCAAACTCCGCGTCCGCGTCAGAGTGCAGAGTCTTCCAGTAGGTCACGGCCTTCTCCCACTCGGCTCCCTCGGGTGCCAGAGGACGGCCTCGGATGTATCGGAAGGTGATCTCATCAGGGGCAATCATTCCGGCTCGAGCTCCTCCCTCAATGGCCATGTTGCACATGGACATACGGGCCTCCATGGACAGGTCTCGGATGGCCTCTCCGCAGAACTCAATGACGGCTCCAGTGCCTCCAGCGGTACCAATGACACCGATAATGTGCAGAATCAGGTCCTTGGAGGTGATTCCGGGCTGCAGCTTTCCAGAGACATTGATTCGCATGTTCTTGGACTTGGCCTGGATGATGGTCTGGGTCGCCAGAACGTGCTCGACCTCGGAAGTGCCGATTCCAAACGCCAGAGCGCCAAATGCTCCGTGAGTGGATGTGTGAGAATCACCACAGACAACCGTGGTGCCGGGAAGAGTAAAACCTTGCTCAGGACCAACAACGTGCACAATGCCCTGTCGCTTGTCGTCCATACCAAAGTATCGGACTCCAAAGTCCTTCACATTCTGCTCCAGAGTGGTACACTGCAGCCGCGAGTCGTCCTCCTTGATAAATGTACCGATTGACTTGAAATCTTTTCGGGTGGTGGTGGGAATGTTGTGGTCAACCGTGGCCAGAGTGCAGTCCTTTCGTCGAACCTGTCGACCGGCGTTTTTCAAACCCTCAAAAGCCTGGGGAGATGTAACCTCATGAACCAGATGTCGGTCAATGAACAAAAGATAGGTGCCGTTGTCTTCGTGCACCACGTGGTCAGCAAAGACCTTGTCGTAAAGTGTTTGGCCCATTGTAGATGTGTGTGAGTGTGTGTGTAAATGTGTAAATGTTGCTTTTCAACCTGGTAGATCACTCCTCTTTATACCTTCCATACTCGATCGCCGCTATCGGCGCCGCTCAGCCAATGGGAGAAGCCGCATTAGTGACCTGACTGAAAAGTTGCCAGGGGAGAGTGATAAATAAGGTTTATTAGGTATCATTGTGATCGCCTCAGTTTGATGGTCATTTTGGTGATTTCAGATTCCTCAAATATCCTCTCCATTATCAGTAATATCTCCCCATATTGCCGTGACTAACACCGACTTTAACAAAGTTTGTCATCTTGTGACTCTTGTATAAGGTTTGAACAATAACCTCGCCGGTGTCGGCGTGTGGGGTAGCCGAGGGGATAACTAGGGCTGATAGTGTAGCAATTGGAGGAATTGGATTTTTAAGATTGGAATTGAATTCTATCTCCCGGCGCGACCACGGAGATATCATTGGAACTCACATGACGCCTCAGTTTCGCCTACTACTCTCTTCAGCGACCCCGCAGCGGTTCCGCGACATTTGTCAAGAGCTTTAGATGTTGTCTGATTGACGAGGTCTGTGTACTAAAATGATCCCCTGACTCATGCGAGCACATTTATCTACTTTATATCTCTACAATCTCAACAATAACCAAGTTAGGTATCATAGTCACCACCATAGTCTGGTCACCTAAAACCAACACTTCACCTAACTATACACCCTTATCTTAACTATTGCTGAATCAAACTCTTCTTCTCCACACCACCTTCCTTCACTTTTCACAAACACAGACCAAAGCAGCGGACGCAATCATGTTCTGTCTCCAATTCGGCGCGATGTGTGTGTGAGGAGCGTCGGAGGTGGTGTCATGTCATGGGGACACAGAAACAATTGTGACACGACTGGAGTTGTGACACAAACACATATCTGACCAGTCACGACCACTCGCATACCTCACAGGTTAAGAGTATGTTTCCAGTCTCCGTCACGACGCCGCTCCGATCTTTGAGAAAATCCGTCACGTGGCTGCCGAGATCACATGCCGATCATCTGTTGTGCTGCACCCTCTTCGCTCTCGGCTAACGAAACGCATCTCAGATGCAGCTGTGATGATCCCGGTATCGGCGGCGTAGCGTTGCCTCCAGGTCACGTGCCTGCATCGGTGCCCGAACCCGCCGATGTAGCAAGTGGAATTAAAGTTTCACCGTTGAGGAGCGTGATTTCAAGGTGAGACCTGAAACCCCCCAGAGAGTGAGATTATTGTCTCGTGGAGAGAGTCAGTGGGTGTCTTATATCTCTGGGAGTGGGTGGAGTTGGTTTTTTATCAATTTCGATCAAAAAATCAGCTGTTTGAAGGCAATATCTGCATAGATATAGCCCCAAAGTGATTTACTCGAATTTTGTGGCTGGATGGGGTAAATCAAGTTGATTGATCAGATATCTCTTGTTTGATCCATCACCTTGTAGTTAGACTGGTCCCCTTTGAACATGGTATCACAGCTTGTCTCTTCTATAGACATTGCTTTCCATGTCTATATGCAGTCTACTTTTCATGTATATGACAAGAGTGGGTCAAGATGGGGATCGAGAGATACTTTGGAGCCTCGAAGAAAACAGACAGATTGGAGGGGGGGGGTTTCAGCAGGGATCACGTGACCACAACTTGCAACTGCACACACCCTCCAGTTCTCATTATTTGCTCATTGCTTTGATGTTTGCTATGGTGATAATGATCCACCATCAGCCCCAAACCGGCAAGGAGTCAGTTGAAATTCGTCAGCTGAAAGAAAACTCCAATCATGACCTCCCGAAGTTTTCCCCTCCGCAGCTCTTTTATTGCCCCGAGAAATGTCCTTCTCCGAGACGCGTCACGTGCTGTGATCCAACAACCTTCTACATGATTCGAAGCGCCTTGAGCAAGAGATGGATGAGTCGTTACAAGTGCATTTATTGCGATATCGAGGGGGGAAAAAGCCCCATCTGAAGCAACTCCCCCAGGAATCACTAGTCTGATATACCTACTACCTCCAAGTTGCTCTCAAACCCCGGGACACAAGGCCTTTGGTCGCCACTCAAGTTGCTTCATATGTCACCCACACACATCCTCTCCGCTCCCAACAAGCCCAAGTAAAATCTCCGGCAAATAAGGTTTGCACCTCGCCACCTCAAACGAGACACTTCCAGCACCACTCTACTCAGTTTCCAAACACACCACACACATGAAAAGCCTGCTTTTAGGACTCAGGAGTGTGTCGCGGGCTCCGGGGCTTCTGTCTAGCCCCGTTCTGCGGCCCCACACTCTTCACCGGTCTCTTCTGACCCCCTTCACCTCTTCTCCCTCTCCTTTTGTCTCTTCTCGTTCTTCTCGTTCTTTCAACTGGTCTTCTCTCAAGCCCGGCTTCATGTCCGAAACCGTGCCCACGCACGTGCTGGCCGACAAGGAGCAGGCCGCCAACCGTTCGCTCAACAACGCCCAGGCTCAGCAGGACTTTTACAAGGCCCTGATCAACACAAACTACCCTCATGTGGTTGTTCAGCGATACGAGTCGCCCGGTGTTGCCCGTAACGCCGAGTGTGACAAGCTCTATGTGGCGGCTCTCAAGTCGCAGGGCCAGTACGACAAGGCCGAGAACATGGAGCACCGTCTTCTGGGCGGCCACTCTGCTGGCAACGGCCAAAAGGGTACCCGATCCGACCCCGTCCACGTCATCCTCAAGGAAACCACCGCCTCCGCCGTGACCAAGTGGATCCGATTCATCCTGCCCCTCGCTCTCATCGGTTACATGGTGTGGCAGAGCATGCAGCTGCTGGCCGAGTCGTCCCTGCTCAAGGGCTCCGGCACCTCTGGCTTCAACTCCAAGCTCATGGACCCCACCGATGGCTCCAAGTCCACCGTTAAGTTTTCGGACGTGCACGGTGTCGACGAGGCCCGAGGCGAGCTTGAGGAGATTGTTGAGTTCCTCAAGGACCCCTCCAAGTTCACTGGTCTCGGTGGAAAGCTGCCCAAGGGTGTGCTTCTGACTGGTCCCCCCGGAACAGGAAAGACGCTGCTGGCCCGAGCCGTGGCCGGAGAGGCCGACGTTCCCTTCTACTTTGTTTCTGGATCCGAGTTTGACGAAATGTACGTTGGTGTTGGTGCCAAGCGTGTTCGAGAACTGTTTGAAAAGGCCCGAGCCAAGGCCCCCGCCATCATCTTCATCGATGAGCTGGACGCCATTGGAGGCAAGCGAAACCCCAAGGATCACGCCTACTCCAAGCAGACCCTCAACCAGCTGCTGATCGAGCTCGACGGATTTTCTCCCTCTACTGGAATTGTGATTATTGCTGCCACCAACTTCCCCCAGATGCTGGACAAGGCTCTGACCCGACCCGGACGTTTCGACAAGCTCGTCAACGTGGATCTCCCCGACGTGCGAGGCCGAATCGCCATTCTCAAGCACCACATGAAGAAGGTCGAGTCGTCGCCTCTTGTCGACTGCTCCGTTCTTGCTCGAGGTACCTCTGGCTTCTCCGGAGCCGAGCTCATGAACCTGGTCAACCAGGCCGCCATCCAAGCCTCCAAGGAGAAGGCTCTGTCCGTGGACATGTCGCACTTTGAGTGGGCCAAGGACAAGATTCTCATGGGCGCTGCGCGATCCAAGATGGTGCTGACCGAGGAGTCTATCCGAAACACCGCCTACCACGAGGCCGGCCACGCGCTCATGGCTCTGTACAGCCCCGCAGCCACCCCCATCTACAAGGCGACCATCCTGCCCCGAGGCCAGGCTCTGGGTCTTGTCCAGCAGCTTCCCGAGCTGGACAAGTACGACATGACCAAGCAGGAGATGTTTGCGCGTGTCGACGTGTGCATGGGAGGCAAGATTGCCGAGGAGCTCATCAACGGCGCCGACAATGTCACTGGCGGCTGCTCGTCGGATCTCCGGCAGGCCACCTCCATGGCCAAGCATATGGTGACCACGTACGGCATGTCCGACGCGGTGGGCCCCATGTCGTTTGGCGACGACCAGTGGTCGCAGCATCTGCAGCAGCTGGCCGAGGGAGAGATTCAGAAGATTCTCTTCAACTCGGAAAAGCGGTCGCGAAAGCTGCTGACGGAAAAGCTGCCGGAATTGCATCGTCTTGCGCAGTCGCTGCTCGACTACGAGACTCTCACTGCCGAGGAAATCCGTCAGGTGGTCAAGGGCGAGAAGCTGCCCCGAGAGAAGGGCCTCTCCGTGACGGTTGTCAAGTCCAAGGATATCCGGGACAACCGAGGCCCCAAGAAGAGCAAGGACGACGAGGACCAGGAGGACCGGTCGTACGACGACGGCGTCCGAATAGGTGCTGGAACCGCGAGCGCAAAGTCCGCGTAGATGCATGGAGGAGTAACGTTTTTATAGGAGCTGTATTGTAAATATTCAAAGCACGAGCGTCAGTCTTGGTCTTGTATAGCAAGCCTGATGCGACCGTAGACGAGTTAGAGCTTGATCTGAGGAAGAAGCGTGAAAATCAAACGAGTAATTAGTGGTGTCTAAACAAATATTGAATTTTTTTTTCTCATTGAAATGTGGGTATATTCGTGACACAATTCATTTTTGTCACATAAAGTTGGTAAATTACTTAGACTGATGGTTGAGTAAACTCCATGTAGACTACGGGTCTTAGTTTCAGATAATTTCACTTAATGACGACTCACGTCTATATCACACTATATCGTCTTCTACCCCTTAAAGGCGTAGTCTCCAGCAATCCATCGGTTGACCATATCGAGAGAGGTCTCGGGCTGGTTGAAGGGCACCATGTGACCAGCATCAAAGACTCGCAGGTAGGTGAGCTTACCAGCGTTCTTGACAGTTCCAGCATGAACAGGCTTGGTCTTGCCATGCTTGGTGGTCACCTGAGCGGTCCAGTTTCGGGTCTCGGCGAGGAAGAAGGACTCGGCGTCGGACCACTCGAGAGCATCGGTCCAGGCCTGGTTTCCGAGCCAGTTGCAGATGAAGTCCTTGTCTCCAGCGTAGATGAGCACGGGGAGACCGTCATCAAGAAGATCGGCAATGTCGTACTGGAAGGGTCGGTTGTGGTCACCGTCAAAGACGAAATCAACGCCCACGTCGTTCTTGCAGCCCTCAAAGACCTCGACCTCGGCTCCAATGGCCTCCAGAACATGGGGCTGGTTGAGGTAGGCGGTGATCCAGTCCTCCTGCTCGTAGCAGAGAGCAGATTCTCCACACTCGGCTCGGATGTCGTACACGTTTCGACCAGTCTTCTGGTAGGCTCCCAGAGTCACGGCGTTACAGTAAAAGTTGGGGGCCACACAGGCAAGACGCAGGTTCGTGGAGTAGCACAGATCGACGAGAGCCTGGCATTTGGGAACATCCTTCTCCATCTGGGCACACTCCTCGGGGGTGATGACGGCAGGGTAACCTCCCTCTCCACAGGCCATGGGCTGGTAGTGCTCGACCTGGGTTCTTTCGTCGGTGAGTCCGTTTCCAATGAGAATGGAGGTCAGGGCGTAGTTCTTGTCGTCGTGGCTCTGGATCTCGGTGGCAATGGCAGGAATGTAATGGCCTGCGTACGATTCTCCGGCAATGTGGAAGTCCTGCTGCGAGTACTCGGGGAACTTGTCGAAAAAGAGCGACAGGAACTTGTGAACGTCTTCAGCGGCAGCTCGAGAGTTCTTGACCCGGTTGGACGAGTGCGAGAAGCCCACGTTGACGGGCTGATCCAAAAAGATGACCGAGGCGTTCTGGTTCCACGAAGAAGGGTTCCAGGTGAGAGTCAGGTCCTCGTTGATGGATGAGGGACCGAGCTCGAAGAACTGGCCGGTCATGGAAGAGCAACCGGGACCTCCGTTGAGCCAAAGAAGCACGGGATCGGTCTTGGGGTCGTTTCGAGACTCAAAGAACCAGTAAAAGAAGTGCTTGTCTTCCTCCTCAATGTCAACGTAGCCCGAGTACTGCTGCACGTGATCCACGCCGAGGGACGAGGGGTCCGTGACTCGGAGCACGTGACCGGGAGCGCTGTCCATGGTGTGTTTGGCGATCCACTTTGTGTTTCGGTTGGCCAGTTTCTTGGGCTCGAATCGGGTATCTTCCTTGGCGGTGGTCTGGAGGTACTTTTGCAGTCCTCCGGGGAACTCGTTCTCAATCAGAGCCCACGAGTGCAGAATCTCGGCGGACACGTCGTTGATTCGCTCGCCAGCAGCAGCAGCAATGTCCTTGAGAGCGCTCACGGTGGCAGGAGACAGCTTGACGGCCTCGCCCAGAGACTCGCCACTAACTCGGCCCAGAGGGCTCTGTTTGAGCATGGGGATTTCGGGAATGGAGAAGGCGGCGGCCATGGACATGGCCATGGAAACGGCCGCAATTGAAGCCACAGAAAATTTCATTGTAGCGTGCGGTGTGGGGATGAGATCAAGATGGATATCGAAGTCTCCGGGTTATAAGTTGGAGTCTCATGCATGTCTAGACGCACGAAATTTAAGCGCATCAGTCTAGTGCAGCAATTTCGGAATCCGATGGTGCCGTGTGGAAATGGGGGGTTCGAAGGTGGACGTATTTTTGGGCCAATTGAGGAATTGGAGGTACTGATCGATTTGTTAGAGTGAGGAGAATCGAATGGTGTTTTCAGATTTGTGATTGGACCTCTATAAGATCCAATTGAATGGTCCTATCTGACCAAACTATATAACAAACATCATTGCTTGAGGTGAGTGGATTAGCAGTAATGATGACCAGTGTGATTGGAAGATGATTGAAGAGAGGATGAATTGAGTATATGGATTGTAGAGAAGTCACGACGAGTCACGTGAGCAACTCCTGGCTGTCCATTGGAGTTACATGTCCTGTTTCCTTTGGTCCGTCTTTTTCACACGACTTGATTCATTCCCGATTCGTCCATTTGGTGGCGTAAGGTTCGACGATAAGATAAGCGCTGCCGAAAACGGTTTGAATGTGACAAGGGCGTAACCGCAACAGGTTATGAGTGAGTGGGGAGGTGGTATATATCTACAGGTTCTTGTTGCCGGGCTCTTAGGATGAGGTTGCTTGTGTGTTTTCTCAGCGAATTGGGTGCTGTGGGGATGGTGGATCAAGGAGATTTGGAGTCTTTCAAGCCAGTAACAGCCAAACAGAGACAGTAGAACAACAAGTCTCTTTGACAAATGATAATCTGTTCTCCATCATGAAGCCTTTTACTGAGTCATGGTTGTTCCAAAATAGATCATCTCACTGTTCATATTCAACATCCAGAAGGAGCTGGAGGGTTGGTGGAATCGCATATTCTTGTTGAACCAGATTGAGATGTGTGATACGATAAATGTCATGGTTTGGTTTTGAGATGCCCAATTTCAATGGTACCATCTTTCTGAAAGTCATTAATAGTCTAACTGTTACAGTTAAGTATTACTTGTATGCCAGCTAGACGAAAGACAATATGGATGTCAACTCTCTACAAGGGCCAAAAAAGATAAGAAAAAGAAGAATCAAGCTCTCTTTGAAGTCGGTCATGCGGAATTTTTTTTCACAATCCAGTTTGGTCAGCTACAGGCATCATAACATCCAAGTCAGGTCTGCTTGTATATAAATCAGTTTGAAGAGTTTGATATTGACACCAGAAAGACAGTGAAACACCTTAGAAGTTGCTGAATATGTAAAAGTACCGAATGGTATCTCCTAGGCCATCAAGGCGTATGTCGCAAGTCAATGACAACGATATCATTTTGAAGAAACACCGACTGTCAAATCTTTAATAAAACCCTAACAAATAGTGATCTACTTAGTTAACATAATCAGACTACCAGGACATGATAGACTCGATCAAAAGCCTTTAAAAAAATAATTTCCATTCTATCTGTTGCTGACCCTGGATTACACACCCAATAGATACATACAATATGTTATTACATATTTATTGACCATCTACAAACGTCTATATACAGTAGATTACCCTCGCCCAATCTATCACTCATTTTCATCCAAAAGATAATTGAGAATGGGCAGCTCGATATCTCTGGCGAGTCGTTCGACCAACCCCCAGCTCGCATTCACCTTCCATTTTGTTCTCGAGTCCAGAGGATCTCCGCTGGTTCTGACCAGCAGTTTGAGGGTTGTGAGGGTCGCAATCTGGGCTGGCAAATCGATATTGGACATACTTTGCACTCCAGCAGCTGTTCCAAACTGTTCCTCGGGCGAAATCGAGTGTAGGATGGCGAGCATTCGCTCCAGTTCGAACGGAGGAGCCTCCAGCATCCGAGGATTGAGAGTCAGACGTTTTCTTCGACCTGTATCTCGTCTACCCTTTCGACCATCCTTTTGTTTGGAGAAGAAGCGAATATCGAAGCGCTCGGGGTTGTAGGAGGCCAGGTAGGCCGCCACAAGAATGTATTTGGAGTGCATGGGCAGATCGTAGCTTCCAGTCAAGTCCTGTTCATTGTTGCGTTTTCGTTTGAGAGCTTCTTCCACTCCAGGCTGTACCAGCGAGTCTGCGACTGCAAACTCGGACGAGAAAATGTGCTGGCTCTGAATATACAGTTTAGCCGTTTCTCGCACATCTGTGGTTCCTGTGACGACCGGATCAACGTAGACTGGCCAGATTCGTCTCGCAATCTGCTTGTAGAGACGCACATCGGACGAGGCGTACGGAGAGAGTGCGTCCACAAGCACCTGGCAGTAGGAGCCCCAGAATTGACGTGATAGAGCGTCCTTTTCTTCCTCAGAGTCTCCCTTTGTTGCTTCAGACAGCACAGTTTCAGGGAGTCTGCAAAGCTCGTGATCAGAGAGAATCTTGACAACCTCTTCCTTGGTGTATCGAGTGAATCTGACATGTGGGATACTCGAAGTGATCAGGGCTCGGGGTTCCAGGGTCGAAATTGTGAAAATAAAACACACGTTTCGAATGCGGGTCATTTCATTGAGTCTAGTGAAACAGTGGTAAATTTCGCTGGGGTTCTCATGCAGCTTGTCGAGACCGTCCAGCACAATGACGTGTGGCTCATTGAAGTCGTACTCGGTCTGGAACCGTTCCAGCAGCGCCATGAAGGCCGTCACGTTTTCGCAGATGATTTCAAAGTCCGAATCCAGGGTCTTTCCACTGTCTTCCACCACCGATCGGAAAGTTCGTTGGAGCAGGATTCGGGTCGTCAGACACTGTTCGGCCAGAATGATTGAATGATTGATGCCACTTTGGCTCAGGAGGTGTTTGAGAACAGTAGATTTGCCAGTGGAGGGCTCTCCATGCACGAGGATCGATTGGGGCATTTCCTGGGCGGTGGGGGACAGCAGGACGCCCAAAAGTTTGATCTGCGTGTCTCTACAGGCGACCTGTTGCTTTGTGGCCTGGATCACGTGTTTCGGGAGCATTTTCGAGACCGTTGGAATGTGGTGATGTTTTGCTGGAGGAGAGCTCCTTCTCTCATGCATAATGAAATAATCAAAGTTTCACCTCCAAAGTTTGATCTCAAGATTGCAATATGGTCCAGGCGGCTCTTCTGCACAACACCATGTTGACCGAGGACCAGAAGGAACACCAGCGACAAAAGGCGCTCAAAAAGTTTGAGGAGGCCAAACGTCGCATGGCCGAAAAGCGCAAGGCCGCAGACGTCAGAGACGCCTCTGCAAACCGACACCAGAATAGAGCACCTGGAGGAGCGCCACCCATATCTAGAGCAAGTTATATTGAATACGACCTTGCAAACATGAAAGATACCCAAGGAGGATACCTTGATGACGAAGAGGAGGAGGATGTGGAGGAGTGGAAAAGACGTCAAGCTCAGACGTTCGAGGCTGGGCCAATGTCCATTAATCCGTCGGAAAACCCTCGATGTCAAGAATGCAAGAGCTTTGACATTGATCCTCAGTTCCAGGCGGTATTCAAGCTGCTGGTCTGTCGACCGTGCAAAAAGAAGATTCCAGAAAAGTACTCGTTGTTGACTAAAACAGAGGTCAAGACAGATTACCTTCTGACAGAACCCGAGCTCAGAGATACAGAGCTCATTCCTCACCTGGAAAAACCAAACCCCCACAAAAAGACATACAACAACATGATGCTCTACGTGCGCAAACAGGTGGAGGAGTATTCCATAAAAAAATGGGGCTCTTTGGACGAACTGGACGCAGAATACGAAAGACGAGTGGAAATGAAGAAACAGAGAAAAGATAAAAAATATCTCGACAAACTGAAAGAGATGAGAAAGAAGACTCGAGCCGAAAATTGGACAAAGACTGCTGCAAGAGACGTACATGTTCATGATTGGTCCGGAGACATCGGAGATGACCCTGATCACGTGAAACGAAGATGTCAGACGTGTGGTATGGAGACCGAGGAGTTGAAGATGTAACCTAGGTGAGATACTAATGTAAATATATTGTAAATCAAAGGGATATGGTCATGTGACCTCAGTTGTCTGAATTTAGGCGTTCTTTTCGCGATCTTATTCGTCGGTTTTTTTTTTTTTTTGACCCTTTTTTTTGACCCTAAATACGTCCATTATTTCCGTGAAAAAACACCCAGAGGACGTGGCGTAATGGTAGCGCATTGGATTTCGGTTCTTGATGAACGGCGTCCTCCAAAGGCTGCGGGTTCGAGTCCTGTCGTCCTCTTTTTTGTCTCGAACGAGGTTCCTTTTTTCCCCTCTGTTTTTCTTGCTTCTGGTATGTATTTCTGGAGTGCACATTATGGTCACTAAGTTCAGTTGAATTTAGTTAAAGAAAAAGTTCATTTAGGGGTCCATCTTTGGAGATCCAGAAGAGCTGCAGGAATTTCAAATACACCATTAGATGGAGAATACACATGTTTTTAACAAATACCTGGGGATTAGGAAATTGCCCAATCCGTAGTTGAGTTGTGGAGCATTTCATGTTTCTGGTGTGAGTTCAAACACTTAAAATCATCAACTCTCAATTTTCCACCAGTACATCATCTACTTCAATATCCTCCAGTCAATATCAGTTTTAATTATATGCACGGCGATTACTCGTCATCCTCGTCGTCGTCGCCAGCGGCCTCGACGTACTTGTGTCGGATATCCTTCCATTGTTTCTGAGTTAGTATTGTAAGCGGGTTTGGTATTGGCAACATCAGTATTGGCCGAAGCGATACGTCATAATAGATTGTCAAAAACGATTCGTCAATCCATAATCACTGGCAATGCGTCGCTTCGCTTGCATTACCCTTCATCATACTCACGCCAGCGTTAAGTCTGTCCCAGACGTTGTCGATGGCAGTCTCAAAGGTCATGTCAAAGACAAAAGCAGAAGCCAGAATGGTGGCAATGTAGGCCGAGTTTCGCTTCACGAAAACGTTGTAGAAAGTGGTAGACCAGGCCTGTGTTAGTATGTTGGTTTAGGATGAATAGGGCGAGGCTCTGGATCTAGGTGCATGTAGAGATTGTTGAATGCGATTGTGTCGGTCGTCAGTCTGTGTCGTTCATTGCCATGTCGTCTGAATCGTTCGATTGTCGTTTCCATCATCCGATTGTCGTCTGTATCGTCACATTGTCCTTGTTGTGGGTATCACTAGGTCCTCATTCATCAAGGACAAATTCACGTGATTCTGTCGTCGATTCTTGCTGGGATTTTCGCATAGATTCACCCCACAGTCACCTAGTCCCTCTCTCTGCCCTCATATCCCCTCCAGACTCGTTTCATCGACTCACCATTTTGATGCTGTGTAATATCTCAATGTGAGAACGTGTGAGATGAGACTGCAAAGCTTCTTGGGGTCCCAAAAGCGCAGGGCGTGATTGGCTGGTGGTGGAAAAGTCTAATTGACCATCCAGTAGAAGGACGCTTATTGTGGAACGATTACGCGGGTTAGGGTTGGCTGGAATTCTTTGGCCGTTGTGCGTTCGATTCCCGTTGGAGCATCTTTTCAAGACTAAATGTGTACTGCATGGAGGAGTGAAGAATCTCGTCTCACCTCACACTACACATCGAATGGCGTCGCTCACAGGAGCATATGAAAAGGATGGAGAGCGGGTGGTTGGTGGAACGGTCCGATCTGACGGTAGCGTGAGACCTCTTGCCAAAGTGCGGCCTGGATACATTGCCAAAGAAGATGCTCCGAAGTACAAGCCTCGAGGAGCTCGAGAGCGAGATGCCAAGTTGGGCATTGTTTCTGCCGAGAGTCCGATTTCGGTGGCAGTTGCAAGCAGCGGCGGTGACGACAAGAAGGCTGCTATTAAGGCTCGAATTCAGGCCATGAAGGCCGAGTTTGAGAGGAAGAAGAAGGAGGAGAAGAAGGAGGAGGTGAAGGAAGTTGCACAGAACAAGGAGGAGACTCAGAAGACCATCCAGGAACCATACACCGAAGAATTGGTCAATGTCATTGCGACTATTCAAACTCTGGATATCAGTTCTACTGAGAGTGATAGGACTACTAACAAGTTGCAATCGAGACACCACAGAGATACTGTAACGACTACTGAACAAGTTGAATCGACAAAGTCCAAGTCAGAGAGTACGCCAACCACACAAACTACACAAACTACACAACCCAAACCCACAATTGAGTCTACTCCAAAGAAGACTCCTCTCAAATCTAGACATGCCAAAGAGTCCAATATCAAGACTTTAGAGGACACAAAGGAGTCTATTGAAAAGCCCAAAACTGGTTATATTCCTCCTCATAAACGAAAGTAATTGAATATATTTATTGTACTGAATAGTAAGTGCCAGAGTATGTTGTCCAAGTATCTTTCGCCTGCATATCAATGCATAAAATATCAGACTTGCATAATTCGAGATCTAGAACGAGATTGTCAGTATCACACTCATCTCAATGTACACACCCTATGGAACGCCAATAAAAAACCGGCAGGGTCTGCGAAACGACTTTGTGTACGATAAAAACGGACTCCGCAGGTTCCACGGAGCGTTTGAGGGCGGCTGGTCAGCGGGATACTACAACACGGTCGGATCCAAAGAAGGATGGACCCCACGACAATGGAACAGCAAGAAGGATGGAAGCAAGGCCACAAACACAATCGAGGATTATATCGACGACGAAGATGAACCCAGAGCCAGTTCCAAGCCGGAAATCGTCAACATTGGCCCGGAGATTTTCGCCAGATGGAGCGACCGAAAGACTGGATCAAATGCATTTGAAGTCTTTCCAGAGACACAGAAACAGTACCAGGGACCTGCGGGGATTGGATACGACTCAAGACTGCTTGATTCATCGGAATCAGCCGCTCAAACCGCCCAAAACACAAACAAACGTCTTACAATGGGATCTACTAACAAGACCATCTCAATAGTGCCTGGGTCTGGCAAAAAGCGACCCCTACTTCTTGAGGACGAGGACGAACTCGAGCTGTATCCCGTGACCAAATCTCTTCCTAAATTGAGAAAGGAGAAGGAAGATCCAGGCCAATCAAAGAGTCTAGTGAAACACAAGTTTTTGACAGCCAAACAGAGACTGGAGATTGGAAAGGCTTCTGAGTCAGCAAAGACGGTGTCCAGACCGAAACTGAGACTGACAGTCACGTGCT
The DNA here is from genome assembly GCA_900518995.1 of Yarrowia yakushimensis. NCBI lineage: Eukaryota > Fungi > Ascomycota > Dipodascomycetes > Dipodascales > Yarrowia > Yarrowia yakushimensis. The sequence continues at coordinate 2,052,410 of ULGW01000004.1, read as the reverse complement.
CAGACGGAAAACTTGCGTTACCTGGGTTTACTGTCGTACTGGATTCCAACTCCGTGTTCAAGCAATATGGGCTCAATTCGACTCCTGTTTCTCAGCAAACGCTAGCGACACAAACCCAGGCCCAGACGGACTCGTTTCTGGCGTCTGTGAGCCTTTCTTTGGCGTCCCAGAACCCCTACAAGTCGAAACTTGACAGCAAGTTCCAGTTGGCAGGAGGAGCCATTGAGGAATCAAAGGAGACCAAGGAGAGAACAGTTGTGCATGAATGGGTGCCTTCAAAGATGCTTTGCAAGAGAATGGGCATTCGGTATGAAAAGGACAGAGAGGGAGATTTGGTGAAGGTGAAACCCAGAGGTGGGTTTGGACAGGACAAGCTTGATAAGTTGAGGAGATTGTTTGGGTGATAGAGACAGGATGGACCAACTGTCACAGTGCTGGAGAGTGTCAGAAAGGGGTCCAATTCTTGCATATCATCATGATCTCTCAGCTCTCAGACCATTGAACATCACTCAAGGTAGATGACAGAACCAACATCTACCCATGATAGTTGATCAATAATGATAGATGACACCTACCTTGTACCAGGATCGTCATCTAGTCACCAGGATCAGATTCCCAACTGAGATAATCTGGTATCTGACACTTTCAGTCAGTATATCTATTTGACGTCTGATAAGGAAGTACACGGACAACCATTATGACATCTATAGGATAAATAAATTATATACAAGCTCTGTACCTAGCTAATGAGCGGTACTGGGAAAAATGACGGCCTTCAAATTGTTAACAAACCCCTTGTCGTAGATGTTAACAATCGGTTTATGGTCCGTCAAATGGGTCAATGTCAGATCGTTCTGAGCAACGTACTCACGCTCGTCTGGAGTCAAGGCTCGGTTAGGACGGCCCTCTTCGTCTTTTTGCAACAGGATGCTTCTATCCAGTTTGAATCCAGGTCGTTGAAACATCCATACACTTCCCTCAGCAATAGCAGCATGGATATCGCCCCATTTGTCCGTCTCGTTTGTGGTTGCTCCGAGATAAATGTAGTAAAAGTGCATGGCTGTAAATGCGCAGGCCAGAGCACCTGTGGAGACAGACAGCAGAAAAATGATGCCCACTCTCTTGTTGTCATTTTTGATCATAACCTGCCACCACTGGGAAAAAATGCTGGGAAGAGGAGCAGGATGGTACTTGTACTCCTCTGCAACCATGACGACCATCTTGAGACCAGCCAGAAGAGCTCCCCAACACAAAGTCCAGACATTGCCTAGCAAAAAGAACATGAACCATCTGTAGTTGTAGAGACCCACGGTATTGTTGATCCAGAGACAATAGTGGTCGAATTTGGCCACGCACTTGTTTGTGAAACGGTCGTGCTTGGATCTGGCAGGCTTGGTCATCTTGCACGTGCTGCACTCTGTGTCCTCCAGAAACATGAGGTTGTCAAACTGGAACTGACCAAGCAGTTGGGCATGGTTTTGTTTTGTGATTTTTCCGGGATCGGAAAACGTGGCAAGCACAAACGACGCCACCAGAATCGTGTACGCCACAGGAGCCAACCACGTGTAGTACCAGTGGTTCTCAGCAATGAACGGATGAAGATCCTCGTAGTATGCAGAAAACATGTATGTTGTAAAGACACAATAGAGCAAGGGAACGCCCCAGGGAGCTGCAGGGGCCACCACAGAGCCACAGACGTTACCCACAACCGAAAGACGGCCTCCAAAGTACTTTGAATCCCAAGCCTGGATGGCTGCTGGACGGCTACTGAGCCATTTTCGGAACTTCCACACCGCTGTGTCCTCAAATTGAGGCAACGCACCAAACAGGAACACAAACGTGAACACGGATATGAAGAGGATGGACAGCAGATAGAGCTTGAGCCACATTGTGAGGAGTGAGGGTGTGTGCTAGTGTAGTGCGTCAGCCAGATCGCGAGTGCATGTGTGAAGTAAGTTAAGCGTCACGTGACTGGAAGTTTCAGGGTGAAATTTCAACACACAATGCGAGGTCAAAAAAAGTTTGAAAGTGAATGAAAACACTCAATTGGAATAAGGAGCTCGAGGGCTATCGATTGGTGTTGTTTATGTTGCATTTAATGGGGTTTTAAAGGTACCGGGTGGTATCTTAGGTGCCTTACTAAGAAGCGAGTTATGTTGAATATTTGAACTTGCACATGTGTAGAAGTCATATGGCTGACAAATTTGACCACGTGATTTGAATTTCAGCTCCAGTAATCGACTATTATACGCACAACAGTTGTTATTTGGTTTGTTCAATCTATCAGCCATGGACGACACATATCGAAGGATTGAGACGCCACAGAGACTATCCAAGACCACCAATCGATTCCTAGTGGTCATGTTTCAATACAAAACTTGCTTCAGAATGGTGGAATTGTTACTTTTGGAGGTTCTATGGTCTTGTATTCTGTCTAAGACGAAGTGAGAAGTGGGAGAAAAATGATAAATTTCTGTATCTGTTGATACTATGAGAGTGTAGCTCACCCTTACCACCCTCTCATTCACTCCTCAATATCCGTTTTCTCTCATTTACTGTATTTAAATTTCATTACCGATTTAAATTTCATGTCAGCCTTTTTTTTGTCTAAAAATATCTTATCTTATTCTCCTTCGGGACATCCCTTTCCGGAGATGAACTCCATTCTCCATTAGCGCTCATGATCGCTTTAGCACCAAGACTATACGTGTCCTCAGCGCAGAGTTCGACTTTGGTTGGGCCCCAATAATCGCTTTTCTTGGCAGCCCGGTTATTGAGTACCAATAGCTCCGTTCCAGGCAGCCAGTACAGGCAGCCATGACTGAGACATGCACCAGTTACTGCAGTGAGAGGTGACAAATCCGGATGTGGGGTAGGTTGGAGTCCGGATAACAAACGAGACATGTTGGCAACAATTGACTGATCTTATTGTGTACTGGAATTGTCTTCAAAAAACGTATCTTGTCAAGTCCTCTCCCCTACAGTATCATACAGCTCACCTTAATGTTAGTCCTCAATGTACACTAGAGTGAGAGATTAAGAGCACGTAGGAGGACTAAGGGAGGACTTTTTTTTGTGGAAATTGCGTCCACGTGACCATCCAACCACGTGACCATATCATTCGTGCTATCTTTTCCCACGTGACTCCCATCCCTTCCACTCCGCCCAATGCGCTATTACATGCACTTGATGCATACTCCCAATCTTCACCATCCTATCGTGCAGGACTCTTCTCCTCGTACAGCACACCACCTCACCGTTATAACCCCACGCGGCCTTTTTGAGCGCAATGTCGTTTCTCACCTCGCTCAAAAACAAGGCGCTGGAGCTGTTTGAGCCCGAAAACTCGTCCGGCGTAATCCAGACAGCAGCTGATACAGCCCAATTCTCAGACTACAAGCGCCGGCTCAACAAGGACGAAAAGTTCCGGCTCCAATTCGGACTTCCGGACTCGCAAAAGTTGCTGGCCGACATTAGCGTGGAGGTGGCGCTTCAGAACGCCGAAAACCCGCCCGTTAATGCCGGCCAGGCTGCTCGTTCAGAGTCGCTCATTGAATTCTCAAACGTCATCTACCAGGGAAAGTTGTACTTATCAGACAACTTTTTGTGTTTTGCAGCCACAGACGCCCGTCAACTGTCGTTTGCACTGCCTCTTCTGACCGTCAAACGGGTTGAACGACTCCCCCTAAAGTCGTATCTGTTTGCTCTGTCCATCAAGACCTACAATGGCCTGACTCTGGTTGTGCAGTTCATTGGCATCAAATCGGCCTGTGACCGCTTCTCACTGGCCCTCAAGGCCCAATTGGGCAAAAACCTGGCCCAGATCAAAACCCTCAAACCGTTCCTCGCAACCCTGTACTCAGAGTACCTACTCAACGTGATTTCCTCGGGCCAAAAGGGTGACGCTCCTCCCCCTCCTCTGGGAGGCCTCGGACAACAGTTCCGATACCCCGGAGACGCCAAAAAGCTGCGGGACAAGTCCAAGATGCGGCTGTGGCTCGAGTACTTCCAGACCCACGGACGAAACCTCACGCTGGTGAGACAACAGACCTTCTACAAGCTCATCCGAGTGGGTCTGCCCAACCGGCTACGTGGCGAAATCTGGGAACTCACCTCCGGCTCTCTGTACCTGCGTCTAGCCCACCAAAGCATGTACAAAGACCTGCTGGAGGAGTACGAAGGAAAAACGTCCCAGGCCACAGAAGAGATTGAAAAGGACCTCAATCGGTCACTTCCAGAGTATTCGGCTTACCAGGACGAAGAGGGCATTGCCCGACTCAGACGAGTGCTCACAGTGTACTCCTGGAAGAACCCCGACGTGGGATACTGTCAGGCCATGAACATTGTGATTGCTGCCTTTCTCATCTACATGTCCGAGGAACAGGCCTTTTGGTGTCTCAATGTGCTGTGCGACAAGATGCTCCCCGGATACTACTCCAAGAGCATGTACGGTACGTTGCTTGACCAAAAGGTGTTTGAGTCTCTGGTCGAGAAGACCATGCCCTTGTTGTGGGACCATCTGCAGCGATGTGATGTCCAGCTCTCGGTCGTGTCTCTGCCGTGGTTCCTCTCCATTTTCATCAACTCCATGCCCTTGGTTTTCGCCTTTCGAATCATTGACGTGTTTTTCCTGGAGGGTCCCAAACTTTTGTTCCAGGTGGCTCTGGCCATTCTTCGAATCAACGGAGAACGTCTTCTTGAAGCCGATGACGATGGGCTTATGATTGGAATCATCAAGGAGTACTTTTTGACCCTGGACCAGTCTGCTCATCCCACCTCCAAGAACGAGAAGCTCAGATCCATCACAAAGTTCCAGGAGCTCATGGTCGTGGCCATGAAGGAGTTTAGCGTCATCACCGAGCCTCTCATCACAGAACAGCGAGCAAAGTACCAGGACGGAGTGTTGGAGGATATTGAAATCTTCGCCAAGCGAACTTCCATCCGAAACCTGCACAAGACCAAAAACTTGTCTCAGGACGACCTCTCGGTGCTCTACGACCGGTACCACACTTATCGAGAAATGAACCTGGAAAACTACCAGAACTTCCTCTCGTCGGTGGTCTGCTGGACAGAGCCTCAGGAGCTGTCTATTGACGGCACTCCAGACTTTTTGCGACGTCTGTACACCCGTTGGGATGCCGACATGAAGGGAACTCTGTCTCTTCAGAATGTCGTTACTGGAATCGATGCTCTCAAGCAGTCCGACTTGATGGGCCTCATGACATACTTTTTCGAGCTCTACGACGACGATGGAGATGGCCAGATTGACAGAGAGGGCATTCTGAGCATGTCCGAAGGTCTCCTGTTCCTCACAAAGGCCTGGAGAGAGGGCACAGTTTACACTGACGGAGCTCCTATTCTCGATCAGATCTCGCTGGTTGAGCTGGACAGACGAGAGAAGGAGCGACTGGAGTTGTTACAGCAGGAGGAGCTGCGTGTGGCCGAAGAAATGGAAGCTCTCCGCCTCGAGGCTGAACAGAAGAAGTTGGCCGAAGAATCCACATCGGAGGCCATCTTCGACACTCCTGATACCGATGAGGACGATGCCAAGAGCACAAAGTCGGCCAAAAGCGTCTCTTCTCGGTCCATCAAGTCCACCATTGGCTCAATTGGAGCTGCTGGAGGCGCTGTGGGTGGAGCTGCCATTGGAGCTGTTCGAGGAGTCTCCAGACGAAAGTCTCTCAAGGATATCGGTGATCCTATTCAGGAACGGCAAAAGGTTGCCCATGAGCAGAATGTGCGGTATCTTTCTGCCGTTTCAGCCTTTATCCAGCGTGCTTTTGAGTATGCCAATGAGGCCCAGAAGGAGGAGACCGAGAAGAAGGACAAGGAGAGTGCGTCTTCGGACGCGACTGATTCGGTCGCAGCTCACAACGCAGCTCTGGACCCCAGCAAACCTCTCTTCATTGACCTGCCCACATTCCGAATGGTGGTTCTGGCTGACGAGACTCTGGAGACGCTGTTTGCCTTGTCTATGCCTCAGAGCGTGGTTCTGCGACAATCAGACGCCGATAGAAACAAGCGGGCGTCGCTGAGAGACGTGTTTGATGGTCTGGTGGCCGATGGAATGCGAGTGGCCGGAGAGGTGCGAAAGAGAATCGACATTGACAAAAGTGTCAATGACTCGGAGGATATCGGCGAGGTGGTCAGTGGAAAGGATCGAGATGTTCTGGACGAGGCAATTTGATGTGACCATGTCTGGATTATTCACAATCTTGTAGAGATGATTAATGTTATGTTATGAGTATGAGTGAGTGAGAATAATACTTAGAGAGTAGCCTACCAGTAGTGGTATTGTGCAGTCTATAAGTTTCATCTAAATGCTGAAATATATATTTCTGTCTACAGAGAAAGAACAGCCACCTGGGGGAGGGTCACGTGACCGGTATGATTTTTGACAAGAAATTGATGCTGCACACTATGCATGGATGATGCCTGATTACGCACGACTCTTCTATTACTACTTTGGAACATCGCCTCACACGTGATCAGATCTTTCTCGTTTGAGAAGCTTCACATCTCTGCTGTCAAACGGCCTATGACACAATGGACACTCTTTGGTTGCTCCGTAGGCCAACTGAGCACACTCATGGGACCCTCCATCTGTTGAGTTATCAACGTGTCTGAAAATGACGAAATCCGGGTCTTTGAGCTTTCCATGATGTTCTGCGATTTCTCTCAGCAAGTCTCCGTTTTCCAGATCTCCGTTTTGCAGACCCTGGTCTCTTGCAAAGCTCCATCTTCTCACACTTTCAGACACTTGTTCAATGGTGGATCTGGAATCGGATCTGATTTCCCACGATGGAGAGCTGTCGTACTTGTACGATGGAGCCGTCTGAGAGTCTGTTTTTGAACTCTTTGGGATTACTTCTCGGTAAAAGTACGCAATTGCTTCCAATCTGGCTCTCCCTAGAGTCTTGGAAGGCGAAAAGGTGGCGTGGTTACTCGGATTACCAGGTCCCAGAAATACCGCAGAACCCAACAGACCCATCTCTGCGCCCTGACACGCAGTAATGTACACCAGGTCGCGCTCATAGCCAATCTCATCATATGCAATTAGGCGAGACGATCCCTGGGAAAGAGGACCTCTCAGAAGTTGAACAGCGTCTTCCAGACGCGCACAGCGATCACGTCCGGGGTTCGAATAGCCCGTTACTTGGTTCTCTGCATCCAGCCAGTTGAAAAAAATGCCTCTTCTTCGGCCACTGTAAACTGCATAATAGGGCATTCTGAAGAGGAAAGTCACGTCGATTGAAGGTGGAGAAAAAGAGGTTTTTTCAGCTAAGACAATAATATATAGTCAGCGCCGGAGGAGCTAGCCAAACGTACTTAGCCGTTGGATTTCACTAGTGGAAGTTTCAGCTCCATTGGGTGGTCTTAGAGTCTACTGGAGGGTCTTTAAATATTCTGGTTTTAGTTGGGATATTTGTTTAGTCGGAATTGAACTCCGAAAAATGGAAAATATCTGGGATTGTATAGTGAGATGGAAAATCTACTTGAAATCCCAATTAGTCGTCACTAGATGGTGCGACGATGTACATACTACACAACGAATTCACAAGCTCAAAGATTTCACACATGATCTGGTCTTTCTTGGATACTGAAACTGGCAACAACAATTGCGGACTCATAAATTACACTACAACGTCAAAAGTCATATCAATGAACTAGTCCGACCTCAGAGAGAATCACAGAGTTATTAGAATTCAAATCTGATTTATATTGATGGAAATATAGGTCCAAGCACTATCAGAATGTCCTGCCTAACATGGATTCAATTGGAAAAGCGGCACACTCCCTGGAGTCACGTGACACCTATTTTCGACTAGTTTCACACTCTCAGTACTGTTCGAAACCTTTGATATATTTTTAATACCACAGTTAGAAGAGCTGTGTGCTATTCAAGTTCCAGTCTATTTACATGGTTCAAGGGTCTGAGAATAACTACAAGCTGGAGGCACTTTTGGGGTGTCTAAAACTCCTCCAAAAAAATTTCGTTCCAATGACATAGAAGTTATGAGACAGTATAATCGGCGAAATAAACGGATACATGAAGTTCCAGCACTGTAAGAGACTTTTTAAACCAATTAGAGAGTGCAATTTCATACTCAACATATGTTGGTTACTACAGTAGTCAAACACCCAAAGAATAGATAATATATATGTACTATTATGTACTATTTATGTTACAAATGTCTCTTAGACCAGATCCACAGTGTCATAGTCGATCCGCTTAATGTGGAAGATCTCTAGAGTCTTGGCAGATTCGGATCCAGATCAGAATGTGTAGATTGTTTCTTCGAGAGGCTTCCTAGAGAGACCGCTCGCTCACCCGCTCACTCGCTATACCTCACTCTCCACTATACCGAGCGTAGCGAGGTATAGCGGTCACACGTTAATATGCACTCCATCCTTCATCCACGCCTTGCCTGCATTTCCCCACCATCTCGGCAGACAACTCATTGGCTCATAATCAAAATTCCTGTACCCATTTCTATCGTCTGGACAGGCACATCGTCCTGATTTATGACTCTGTTCGTCTGCTGGACACCGGAAGAACGGCGGGTGATAGTATCCGATATCTGCAAACTGATGGATCTCGGTCTTGTCCATCATGTATCCCACGGCGAGAGAATGGACTGGGGCGTCTCCCCAGCGTTCATAGAAGAAGCCTCCGGCTCGATCGAGCCACTCGAAAAACTCGAGGTATTTTTTTGAGCGGAAAAAGTCCATGTTTCCAATCTCAAAGTTGGACCAGAAGTGGCACAAGTTCCACTCTCCGTGCCACTCTGGCATGAGATCTCCGAATCGGTTGACCCGCTTGTCCTTGAGAAACGCCACAGACGAGTTGGGATGCACATATTGTGGATTCACGTCGAAAAAGCCCTGAACATGTTCTGCCAGAGTAGCAACCGTCTGAGGGTACTCGTAAAGAGCCATAACAAAGCCGTAGAGCTTGTTGTTTTCACGCATAAAGGTGAATGGGTCGTACTGCTGGTCACAAAAGAGCTCCACGTCAGGCTCAACTCGCCAATAGTACTTGTATTTGAGCATGGGTTCCATTCGGAAAAAATAGCCCGAGTTGAACCGACACATTCGTCTGTAGGACAAGGAATCGCCGTAGATGATGCCCTCCTTTGTGTAGTTTTCGACTGACTCAAACACAAGATCTCGATCGATTCCAGGTGTCATTTGCCACGACTCTTTAGGCAACTTGTAGTATTCGGTCTGTCCAGAAGCCATACCTGTAGTGTACTCCTTGAACTCATCTGTGAACTCACGATCATTAAGAAACACCCAGGGATACTTGTATTTCTTGTTGAATCGGTCCTCGATGGATCTCATTGCCAGAACGGCTTCTTTGAGCTCTCTGTTGCGCACCAGCATCACCAAGGTGGCATTTTCTCGTCCAATTTGCCGCCGATCTTTCGTATCAGGCCCGCTCCACGGCTGGTGAGTAAAATCGTAGATCCATTTGCGATTTTCAAACGGATACGAGCCTGTGGATGCTTGTTTGTAAGAAGAGAGAGACTCCACTATCGAAAGAACCCCCACGGTCTGACTGAATAGCAAGACGAGAATTCCAATGAGCAGGAGAATGGGGAAAATCACGTGACGTGAAGACGGCGTTTGATCTCTTTGTTTTGATGCTTTTTTCGATCTCCCCGGGTTCTGATCAACCATTTTTGTGTGTCTAGCCCACTCTATCCAGTCAGAATGTCTCTGATCTCTCTCGCTCATGCAAGTGTCAAACCTTAAATATTTCTTTGCAGCCGAAGATGCATTTGACCAGTAGACTTGAGTCACGTGATTTAGTGGCTGAAACTGGGGTTGATTTTTTGAAAAAGCAACATACAGACAAGTATCTTACCTGTATTAGGATGCAACACAAGGTGAACACCCTCGCACGTGCCATTTCACACCCCCTCATTCTACACTGTCATATGCACTCGACATGCACCAACCAGATTACCTTGCCGCAACCTTGCTAGCCATGCATCTATCCCTCCTCACCATCCAACGTCATGATGATCAATCGACTAGTTCGAGGTCAGCCTGCAGCGTGTCTGCTGAGAGGATCGACGATTCGATCGCTCTGTACAGGTAGAATCTCTGGCCGACCGTTTGTTGGACGTGCACAAACGCATCCTACTCTAACATCATCTTCATGTGTAATTCTTCGACAATTGTCTACGACCCGTTACAACGCCTTTGACGTGAAGAATTCACAGCCTCAAAAGAAACTGGACGACTACAAAAACGTGTCCTTGAATGACGTGAAAAACAACCCAATCTACAAGTTTGTGTACCTCTCCAAGCCCTGGTACAAGTCCACCGGATTCAGACTGATTGCTGTGACTGTTGGTCTTGCCACCCTACTCTACATTTTCTCCGATGGCGCCCACAAGGTGCTCAGACACACGGGACACGCCATTGAGCGAATCTGGGTCGTTTTGAAAGCCACAACACGATGTGTTTGGTTGTACAGAAAGACTCTCCAGAAGGAGTATGCCTCTGAAGAAGAGTACAATGCTGCGCTCTCAAAGTGCCACAAGAAGGCTGCCGAGATCACTCTGCAGGCTATCCGAAGCAATTCGGGCGTCTACATCAAGCTGGGTCAACACATTGCTGCTCTGACGTACATTTTCCCTCCAGAGTGGACTGAGACAATGATCCCTCTTCAGGATCAATGTCCCGAGTCGTCCATGGAGTCCATTCGAGCCATGATCAAGAAAGATACCGGCAAAAACCTTGACGATCTCTTTCTCGAGTTTGACGAACGTCCCATGGGAGTGGCTTCTCTGGCACAGGTCCACAAGGCAGTCACGATTGACGGACGAGAAGTCGCAGTCAAGGTCCAGCACCCTTCTCTGGCAGAATTCGTGCCTCTGGACGTGTACATGACCCGTACCATCTTCACCATTGTGGACCACTTCTTCCCCGAACATCCGCTTTCGTGGTTGTCTGATGAAATGCAACGGTCCATTTTCACGGAGCTGGACTTTACAGAAGAGGCCAACAATGCCGTCAAGACACGTGACTACTTCAAGGACACGTACAAGACCACGGCTCTTCGAATCCCCGAGGTTTACTGGTCCAAACGACGGATTCTGGTGATGGAGTTTGTGGGAGGTTCTCGACTTGATAATCGACCTTTTCTGGTTGAGAACCACATCAACCCCGACGAGGTGTCGTCCTGCTTGTCCCATATTTTCGATACCATGATTTTCCGACCCGGAGCCGGTCTTCACTGCGATCCTCATGGTGGCAATCTGGCCATTCGACCACGAGACAACTCGCGAGGGGGACACAACTTTGAGATTGTTCTGTACGACCATGGACTGTACCGGTTTGTGCCGACCAACATCCAGCGTGATTACGCGCACTTTTGGCTTGCTCTGATCGACAGTAACGAGGCCGACATGCGAAAGTACGCCAAACAGTTTGCCAACATTGATGATGAACGATTTCCGCTGTTTGCAGCTGCCATCACGGGGCGAGACTTTAAGCATGCGACTTCGGACATCAAATCCAAGAGATCTCGAGCCGAGATTGACAACATGGTGTCCACCATTGCCAGTGGAGGTCTCTTGTCTGACATTATGACTCTGCTGCACTCTGTTCCTCGAGTGGTTCTTTTGATTTTCAAGACCAACGATCTGACACGTCATCTGGATGAGACTCTCAACTCGTCTCTTGGAATCGAGAGAACGTTCCTCATCATGGCCACGTATTGTGCCAAGACGGTGCTTGAAGAGCAGCGGGAGAACCTCATCAAAAAGTACTCCCGGCTCGATATTCGGCGCTGGATCGGCGAGGGCTTTGCCTGGGCCAGTTACCTGAGACGGCTGTTGCAGTTGAAAGCCTACGACTTTGGTCTCATGGTGAACAACCTGTTTAACCGATCCCACAATTAGAATGTAGATAGTGAATACCCTTTAATGAGCAGTTGGATGGGTGTGAGAAGAGTGGAATATCTCTCTCACGCACAAATGTACATCTCCAAGTGTACCAGTATATTGAGAAGGACACAACAGATGGTTTCATAGAGTGAGGTACAACTGATAACTCATGTATTTCTCTCTACCTTTGGCACTCTCACCCTCTGAGCAAGGTGATACTTGGAACATTATATTTGGAACAGTGGCAATATTTGTCGATATAAAACAATGGCGAACACCATTACTGAGCGGAGAACGCGATGGTGTTGCTTTTTTTTTTTTCTAGCTACAATTCTAGAATCCACACAAGAGATCACTTCTTGAGTTTCCCAAGAATAGAGGAGAGAGGAGAGAAGGGAGTATGATGGACCAAGGACAAGTTTCAGCACTGTCAGAAGAATTTATAGGTGGTGGATATTCAATGGAGGGTGTACTCTAGGTCCAGCTGTAATTTCACTTGAGTAATTTCATCTCAATGCATCCAGGTACCAGTGAAGTTGGTATGACAAGAAGAAGAGCTGCTCTTTAACATCAACCAGAACTCCATCCAAGGTGCAAAGGTCTGTCCAAGGCAAAACGGGACTTCTTTCCACGGAATTTATCCCTACACATTTGGATAGCGTCGTCAGTTGCACTTTTCGTTCTCAAGTTTCTGTACTGGGTCTACAGTATATAGATAGAGGACATTTCATAGTTAAACATTAGTTGGGATTACTTGAAAATAGCATCATTCTGGGGGGTACCTATTTCGGTGTTCCAAACATTCCACAGTAATAGGAGTGGTATCAATCAATCTATAATATGCATGTTTTAAACTAATATTTGCTTATATCAGCTGTTTGCCATACAATATTTGAAATTGGGGCCATATTTCTCTCTTCTTCTAAGTATGACTTACTTGGCTGGCACGAAGGACTCATCTGAATTGTATGAGAAAAAAAATCTATCAAATGATTTCAAAGAGAAATTCTTCACACAAGACACCCACCTAGACAATGGAGAGGTCTTGTGCCAGTCTACGTACGATACTAACTTGGAGACAACAAATTTGACTGTCTGTAGGTGAAGTTTTGATAACTACACACTCAAGTGTATACGCTGATTAGGACATGCTCATTCCAGTTCAGCACCATCAGTTCTATCCGATATCGTACTGAGACTAGCAAGAGCATACATTCTGTTGCAAGGATTGACTGATCAGTCCATCTAGTACACTCTTGTAGTCTCGTACCCACAGTGTCTGACTCTCAGATTTTCGTCATCCTCAGATATTTGATAAGTAGATTGCTGTGACTAATACTTGTACGATGCGACGTCCACTAACTCCTCAGTCTATCTTTCCAGACCAGTCATCCAGATTGAGTCATTGCAACTAGTCAATCGGAATTGACTCCTAACTCTCTCTTATGATCTATCTCCGTGGGTCATTTAGCCGCCAAGATTCAGATGCATCTCCGTCATGCATATGTGGGGGGTCGTGCATATGGCATACATATAGAGAGTGGTCGACAAGACACTTTCAACTCATTTTTGCATCACCAAACATGTCAGTTGGAAACCCCGTTGAAGGATGGTCTGCTCGATCGGCCTTTGCTCTCGATCAAACGCTTCAAGGCACTCATTGCAAACTGGTACCTCTTTCTCTGGACTACACTGAGGATCTGTTTGAAGCCTACAACACGGCTCCTGCCCAAGACTGGTGGTATCTTCCCATTGAAAAGCCCGAATCGGCCGAGGAGCTGAAATCGTACTTGAAGACGCACCTAAACACGGACAGGACTCCGTACGCGGTGATTGACCTCAAAACAGGCAAACCAGTGGGCTCCTGCTGCACCTTCAGAGTCGACCAGAACAACGGAACCATGGAGATTGGATACATTGCCTGGAGTCCCAAAATGCAGAAAACGCCTCTGTCGACTGAGGCGGTGTTTCTGCAGGCCCAGAACGCCTTCAACAAGGGCTACAGACGCGTGGAGTGGAAATGTGACTCTTGCAATGAGCCGTCCAGAAAGGCTGCCAAAAGACTCGGATTCACGTACGAAGGAAACTTCAGACAAGCCCAGGTGTACAAGGGTCGCAACCGGGACACGGACTGGTTTTCAATCATTGACAGCGAGTGGCCTGAACTGCAAAAGGGCTTTGAAAAGTGGTTGAGCAAAGACAACTTTGATGAACACGGAGAGCAAAAGACGAAGTTGCATTCCAAGTGAGGAGGGCCTGTTAGTCATGCTATATCAAGGTGTATCTTTTTCTGAACGCCATATAGCAAAGTTCAAGTAGTAATGTTTAACAAATACTGCAAGTACCAGTACTCATTAAGTAATTACTTATCTGAATACTCTTCTTTAAGTATCTTTCAAGTAATTGAGCTATTATAGTTGCATTTCTACTTTGAACAGTTGAGATGAGGTCAATTATTTAATAATTTTAATCAAAAAAATCAAAAAAATCCCACATAACTTCCCACTTCAAAGTACAACACCAATACCTACCACCAACACATCAATTCCATCCCTGTTAGATCAATTGAGTCGATGGTCTCTCATTTCTCATCTCAATGGTCTCTACAATACACATTTCATAAACTCTCAATTAATACATACCGCTTTAACGCTTAAAGCTGGTTGGGCACGGCCTGTCGAGAGGCGTTCAGAGCCTGCTTGACCTCGTCAACGGGGTGGGCGAGAGAGGGAGCAGGAGCCTTGGAGGGCACAGAAGGGAAAGAGGGCTCGGGCACGGCAACGGGCACGGCCACGGGAACGGGGACAGCAGCAACCTTGACGGGCTCAAAGGACTTGAGGTCGGCGGCAGCAGCGTGGACGGAAGCAGGGACGGGGACACCGCCAGCAGCAGCAGAAACGGGCTTGGAGGTGTGCTGGACGGAAGGATCAATGGTGGAGGAGGCGTGGGGGTTGACCTTGTTGGCGTCGGCCTCCAGGGGGAAGCCTCCTCGGGTAAGACCGAGCTGGTCGGTGACCTTGGACACCTGCTCCTTGACGGTCTTGATGTGGGGGCCGGCGGCAGCCTCGACCTGCTTCTGGACCTTGGCGAGCTCCTCGTGCACCTTCTCGGAGGCAACGTCAATGGTCTGGTCAATGGGCTCCTGGAACTGCAGGTAGACGGGAGGAATGGCAAAGGCGAGGACGGTGGCGGTGAGGGCCAGAGACCACACGGAGACAACCTTGGTCACGTGGTAGAGGACCCAGGCGAACAGAGCGGCGTGGAAGGAGGAGTGCAGGTTGTCAGCATCGAGGTAGCCCTTGACGTGGTCAAAGGCGGCAACGACGTTCTTGCCAAGAGCCTGGGCGAACCGGGTCACGGCAGCCTCGGACAGAGGAATGTAGGAGGAGGGCTTGTAGTAGGAGACCAGGCCGTGCTTCTGGCCAGTGGCCTTACCGGTGATGAACTCGGTGGCGACACCCAGGCCAATGGCCCAGTAGGAGAGTCGCAGGGCGAGTCGGAAGAGGTCACCGTACTTGGCAACGTAGAGCAGACCCAGAATGGTGACGAGGGACCGGGCGGAGGCCACGGGGTCGATCCAGGTGAGCACTCGGGGGAAATTGAGCTTGGATTTGGTCTCCACGGGGTGAGTGGGGTGGGTGGCGGTCTCGGTAGTACCGGGAGCATGGGCCACGGGGGTGGCGTGAGTGGCGGGAGTGGCGACGAGAGCAGACATTGTGTCTTGTGCTTTTACTGTGTGTGTGTGGTGTGTGTAGTGAGCAGAGTCGTGAGGTGTAACTGCGAGATTTCTTGCAGCGTCTGTGTCTGGAACCGTGGTCAATTAATCAACAGTTGATGTTGCACGCAAACTCGGAAAGCAGAGAGAAATGGGGCGGAGAGGCCGGGTTTTGTGTCTGGGGAACCTGAGAGGTGTGTGCGGAGTGATGGTGCAGATGGGCTATCTCAAAAGTCAGGCAGAAAACATGTCTCTTCTCTTCTGCGAGCCAGCAGGTAGGCTGAGCTTATTGCGGCAGACAAAAAAGCTTATTTGAGCAATGTATAGGGGTTATCTGGGCTAGGCTGAACAGACTGAGACACTGGTTGTGGGTGTGGAGGGGTGTGTGGGCACGTGACGAGAGAGAATACGGGAAAAATACGGAACCACCGTGGAGCGCACGTGTGGTCACATGACTCTCAATCTCTCCGTCTGCATCTAACATGTCGTACAGTGTCTGTTTTTTTTGGCCTGCCACCATGTAGAGTTTAGCAATCTTGCCGAGAGAAAAATGATACCAGAGAGCCACAGTTTTGGGTGGTGGCGACGGGGGAAAAGTGACACTGAATCTGGAGAGGCGATTAGTGGCCCTGGACCGCTCATAATCTGTTTCCTCAACCGGATTGACCTTTTATTTGCTAGTTTTATCACCTCTTGAGCGGTTTTAGAAGGCTCTCCATGGTCAGGACCAGCAACGGATAAGAGCACATCTTTCTATAAAGAGAGACAGTAGGGTCCGAAAAGAGCGGAATAATTAGCAAGGTTGCTACAGGGTTTCTGTCGTGTGACCTTTGAGATTGAGTAAGTACGAGGAGATTGCGAGTATCGTTCGTACGAGTACTGACACCAGTGCTTGTATTGTATTGAGTACAATCCGTCAGACTGTCTTCTTCTGACTGCATATACTTTTCACTTTTCTCGGAAATATTTGTATTAAAAAGATGGATATTATTACATCATTCGAAAGACAATGATCTACTGATTCTTTCGGTCCACTTGGATCCCCACTTGTCACTCAACCCGCCATTTTGGACTCTCCTCTTTTTTTTCCTGCTATGCACTAACCTCTCATGTAACCGACGAACCGAAATGCCGACGGATAAATTGACACTCTCAGCAATACGAGCCGTGAGTTAATCGTCGACAAAAAAACGGGTCCAATAGATTGGTTTGGACATGGCTGATGACTAAACAAGAAAATATCAAAAAAAAAACTCACTAGTAGCCTCAAAAATCGGTTTGTCAATTCCTCCATGCTCCTATCACATGCCCCACTGTGCAGACAACTTTTTCATACAATGCCGCAACCCCGCCATGAGGCGTTTTCTGCAAATAAAAAAAAAATTGAACAAAGACATACTTGGGGGGTGGAAGAATTTTCACAAATATCACATATACCACGGTTTTTAACGGCGAAAAACCTCGAAATCAGCTTATCTGACATGATGGAATCGCGTGACCAATGAAATCTGACCTGATGCTACTGTAGCGTCTATTATTCACATCTTAGGCTGGATTGTGACCGGATTTGAGATTGCACCCTTGATAGTGTCCAGTGACTCCGAAACCGGCCAGAAAAAATCCTGCACATTCCTGAGAGATCCAGTAGTCACTCAGAATAGTCACATTCCACAAATAGGGAATAATATCCTCATCCTTCTCTCTACTCCAATCGAAAATCGAACCACCGAGTGAAAAACTCAATTCGAAAATTTATGCATGTCAGACGCAGTTACTTGGTTACTGCACGTGACTAGAATATGCACCATGCGCGCTGCAAGTGTCACGTGACTCCACATCTCACATGCACCCAGTCTACATCACGTGATACTGCATCTCACATGCACACTCACCCACTGATTCGGTTCGTCTGAACATCTCCCTCACCAGACAACATGATCCGAACCGTGCGAAAACTGCGCCCTCTGGGACATCAGGCCCGATCATGTGAGTGTCGCCTCCACCAGATGGATGACTAAGCTGGTTCCAAGATTCTAACCCAGTCATTGACGTGCGAGTGGCCCAATTCACAAAGATCCAACCGCACCCCAATGCCGACTCTCTGTACCTAGGAACTGTCCAGGTAGGAGCTGATCCTAGTGACACAAAGCAAATTTGCTCGGGACTGGTGCGATTCTACAAGCCCGAAGATCTCCAAGGTCGAAAGATTGTCATTGTTAACAATCTCAAACCTGCCAAGCTTAGAGGAGAGGCATCTGAGGTCATGACTCTGTGCTCTGAGATTGTGGATGGAGATAATGTCGAGATTGATCTTTTGGCTCCCCCGGAGGGTTCGAATCCAGGCGACCAGCTTGTCTTTGAAGGTCATGAAGAAGAAATTGTAAAGTCTGTCAACCCCAAAAAGTTTGCCAAACTTGCTGGACGTCTCAAGACGAACCAGGACGGATTTGTGACGTTGGATGGCAAGGTTCTCAAGGATAAGGATGGAAATGGTGTCAAGAGTAAGTTGGTAGATGCTCTTGTTAGATAGTATATAGCATAGTTGATGATTGATTATGTAATCCAACACATACGGTTATGTAATCCAACACATACGGTTATGTAATCCAACAGATGCGATTATGTAATCCAAAACCAATTCCATTACATAATCAGATTACATAATACACACCCATACAGTCATATCGTACATTTGTATATACAAGTTACTCAAAGTCAACCTCCAACAAGTCAAACAAATGTCCGAGGACCTCCTTGGGGTTGGCTCGAAGTCCTCCGTGGAAGTACTCGTTAGTAATCCACTGCTTGACGTTGCCAGTCTCTCGGGCAGTGTCCTGGACCAAGTTGAACTCCACGTACATGTCGGAAAAGTAGGTGGCGGCCACAATGGGCACCTTGTTGGCCTTGAGCTGCTTATAATCGTAGAGATCGGGCCAGTCCTTCTTTTCAGCGAGCAGATCAGCCACGGGCTTGAGTTGTCGAAGCTCGGTGTAGTCATCAAACATGCTCTTGTAGATCATTTCTCCAGTGAGATAGGTAGGGGTCTTGTCTGTTTCGGAGATGAAGACGGGGAAGTCTGCTCTGAGACGGTCAGCGGACCAGTTGGAGGCCTGCTTCTGGCAGTAGATGGACTCGTGCAGAATGGCGTAGATGGGGTTTGTGTCGAAGGAGTGCATGGCCTGGATCTTGTCGAGAATGAAGAAGGAGGGTCTTCCGTTGACCTCGAGGTCGTCAAACAGTCTCAGGACAATCAGATGGATGGTATCTGCTCCATTGTGGCTTCCCAGCGACAATCCCAGCTGCTGGAACCGTTCGGGAGACAGGTTTCCGCCGTTGGGAAGGGTGATTTTGTTGGTTCGAAGGTACTCGAGAATGTGGGCGATTCTCTTCTGGTCCTCGGGGTACTTGTCGTAGTAGTACTTGTTTCGCTGGGCCACCACGGGATACAAGGCCTGGTAGACCTTGTCGGGGTTTGAAGCGGTAGGAGGAATACCTCCAGTGACAATTGCCTGCTTGACATACTCGGGGAAGAAGGACAAGTATGTAAAGCAGCAAAATCCTCCAAAGGACTGGCCCATGATGGACCATTCTCCCTTTTCTCCGAGAAGCACTTTTCGAATGACCTCGGCGTCTCGAACAATGTTATCTGCTCTGAAATGGGTCAGGTAATCGGCTGCCTTTTGTGTCTCCATTTTTCCGAGCTCCACGGGGTCGATAGCAGTGCTCATTCCTGTTCCTCGCTGATCCAAAGTGAGGACCTGGAAACCTCTCTGAATCAGCTCCTCGATGAATCCAGACTTGGAAAGAGGAGGAGTGCACTGGAATCCGGGTCCTCCCTGGAAAAAGATGATATAGGGACGTTTTTCGAGCTCACTGGCCTCAGTTTTGGAAGGGTTGATTCGCTGAGCACAAACTCGAATCTTTTGCTGGTCGGGCTTGGAGTGATCCAGAGGAACCTCAAAGGCCAGGGTCTCGACAACGAGCCCTCGCACGTGATACTTGTCGATTTTCTGAGCCATTTTCGAAACCGCAGAAAGTAGAGGTGCTGTTCTCTTGATGATCATGATGACGCGATTATATAGTGTTGTGTTGGGATCTAGTCTGGGTGAGAGTGTTGGGTTAGGGAAGCAAGTTGGAAGTGTGTGTGTTGGGAAAATGGAGGAGTTGAATATACGGTTCGAATCGTCTCAGTCTGACGAGTACAATGGTGCACTTTTTAGACACATATTGTGTTTGGAATGACAGATTGAACAGACATTTATCCATACGGCACTGCACGGTTATGGATTGTACGTTATACATGTATGCACCAAGCGGCTCATAAGATGTAATGACGGGTGTGGCACTGGTCTTTTTTGGGTGGTTAGGAATATTAGATATCAGCAGTGGTGGGTGTCATTTGATTCATTTTCATTTTATTATATTTTTATCGATTTATATTAATTAATTGAAAAATGTTCAATATTATCACCTTAATTACACGAAAACAGCTCCGTAGTGTCTTGCTTAGACCATCCTTAAACACCGTTCTAAAACACCATGCAAACACCATGCTAGCATCTGTCAGGCCCTTTCTGTTGTCTATTTTCAGGAAATTTTCCCTATTTGTTTCCTTTTTTTCCATTTTCCTTTTTATTTCGATTTTCCCATTTTCCTCCTTGTCTTCCACACATTCTCGCCACCACAGCTGACTAAATTACTGCGGGGTAATCATGGGGCTATTTTCGGATAATTAAGCAGGGTTGTAATGAGTTAAGATTACGACAAAAAGGGGAATTATCACATGATAAATCGATGGTGGCAGAATGAACCGTTTGATGAGCAATTTTGGTGGATTTTTTGGTTCCGTTTAATTGCTCCCTTGTATTTAATTTATGTTTTTTTCTTTAATTTTTTATTTTTTATTTGTCAAAAAATCCGACCTTGTTTAATGACGCTCCTAAATGCTCTAAATGTTGGGCTACATCTGCAGTCACGCGAGCAGACCTGCACTGGAAGATGTTGTAAGGGCCACGTGACCTCGCCTGGTGCTACATTCTTCCTGTCACGTGATCCCCGCCCCTTGCTAGACACCACCCCCTATATATCGGTCACGTGACTACCCCACCCGTCCGTTGACCTTCTCAACAATTATATACATGCAAGTCAGATAAGCTAATTGAGTTTGGACTTGATTATCGTAAAAGCATGAATCCTTCCTTCTGAACAGCGACACTGTCACATTCACCTCCACATCCACCTCCACATCCACAACAATGCAGACCGACCCATTGGCGTTTCTGACGCCACAGCCGCTGGTGGACATTCTTCAGCCGTACTGCGAGAAAATCGGATTCAAGCACCTGGCTCCTCATGTGCATGAGATCTTTCTGTCGTTTTTCTTCTTCCAGACGCTGTTTCTGCTTTGTGGCCAGGTGACTCCGCTCATTTGGGGTAAGCAGTTGCGCGGTCTGAGCGCGAAAAACCGCATTGATTTCGACATTCACATTGTGTCGCAGTTCCAGGCGTTCATTGTGGTGCCCCTGGCGTTTTTGTGTTTCAACGATCCCATTTTGAGCGCAAACATCATCACCGCATACACGCCATGGACCGGGTTTTTGGGCTCGGTGGCAACCGGTTACTTTGTGTGGGACCTCATCATCTGCGTGCGATACGTCAACCTGTTTGGCATTGGCTTTCTGCTCCACGCCATCTGTGCGCTGTTTGTGTTTGCGCAGGGTTTCCGACCCTATGTCATGGGTCTCATGGGCCACTTCCTCTTGTTTGAAATGAGCACTCCCTTTGTGAACATGAACTGGTTTGTGTCGCGTCTGCCCAAGGGCACGTTCCCGCCGTGGTTCGAGGCCGCCAACGGAGCCGCGCTCATGACCGTCTTCTTTGGCTGCAGACTCATCTGGGGCAACTACTGGTCCTACGTGACCATCACCAGCATGTGGCAGCCCGAGATCCGGGCCCAGTACCCCCTGTGGCTGCCCATTCTCAACACCACCTCCAACCTGACTCTGGTGTCTCTCAACTTTTTCTGGTTCTCCAAGATGATCCGAATCTTGTTGAAGAAGATTAACGGTAGCGGCAAGGCCAAGGTGGACGCCGACAAGCAGGATTAGAGCTCTGGAGCTTACATAACAGTCACATGTGAATAGTAGATATACAATACTTGTATTCAGTAGTGTCTAGACCATGTTACTTTGCAGTGTTGCATGGAGATCCGACTTTGGATTATGTGAGATCCGGTTACGAATCAGGCTTATGTAAGATCACTTATTACCAAGCTACAGGCTTACGTAAGATCATGCTCTATCCAAATTCAGCTTATGTAATCACACTTATGTAATCAGACTTTTGTAAGATCTATCAAAACCAGACTTGGATCATGTTCTAATACCAATATACCACTTACGTAATCTCACATTCCTTCTACTTTCGGATCTATCCAAATCAGATCATATCTGCTTCTTGTAGTGTTCAATGTCCATGTCTAGAACCCAACCGTATGCAACTCTTGGACTTATGACTAAGCCCAGAACTCGTCCTGCTTCTCCTTGGTGTCCTTCATCTTCTCCTCACTGACCTTGATGTCATTGTGGATCTCCTCGACCAGCGCCTCCAAGCTGGTAAAGTTCTTTTCGGGTCGCAAGTAGCCCAGCACCATCACCTTGATGGACGCTCCGTAGAAGGTATGAGCGAATTTGTGAATGATGTGAATTTCGGCAGACTTTTGGTCATTCTTGTAGAACGGGTTCCATCCCACACTCATGACCATGGGTAGAACGGCATTCACGTCCTCAGAGCTCAACTTGTTGGTGTAGTGAAAGTCGACGATTCGGTCTTTCTGGAACTCGCTTGTCTTGGTTTCATTGGGCTTGTCAGTCTTGAGGATCTGAACAAGTCCATAATAGATGCCTGTATCAAGAGCATCGAGAACGGGTAGGTCTGCAATGGGAATGTTTGCTGTGGGGATTCCGAGATCGGCCGAACCTCGACCGTAGCCAGGAATGATGGAAGAGGCGAATTTCAAGGGGTACGAGGTGGTAGCAGTCATCACAGAACGTCGAAGAAGAGGTAAGGATCCACTAATCATCATGGCTACTATTGGGAGGTGAAGGAAATAGAGTTGGCATGAGATGCATTAGTTGATAAGAGAAAGACGCCAATAGAAGATGATAGAGGCGACTATTTGACGTATTTGAAGGTGATTTGCGCATTATTACTCAGAAGAGAAAGATGGTGGCTTCTTCGAAGAAAAAACTGCTTACAAAGTCCTCGTTTTGCCAATATAGAATCCCACACCCTGGAAATCGAAATTGCATATAGCTGAGTAATGCATGAAACGTACAGTAAGCCATTACTAAGGACCTTATCGATTGAGCAGGCCTGTGGGAGCGGATTAGATGATGTAGTGGAATACATGATGTGCTGTGTGGATACATGGGCTAGTTCTGGACAGCGTGTGCAGATCTGATTAGTCAGCCAACCCGATTTTTCAGTGTGATGAGTCAGCGGAGATGATTAGTAAGCACATCCACATACTGCTTTGAGTCAGCTCTCACTATGGCTATGGTTACAGCCTGAACCAAAACATCCACATAATCATCGTACAGATCGTTCCCAGGGTCTCGGTTATCGGTCGTGATTAGTCAGCAATCCGATTAGTAATCACGTCGGTTAGTAAGCTAATCCTGGTTAGTCACCTGATTCAACTCTGCAACCCACACTGCTCATTCCATAATCGGTCCATTTACACCCCTGTCAACTTTCGTATAAATCTGTAGTGGCCTGACTCGTTTTGAATCAAAAGTTTCAACAAAAGGCTCATGAGATTGTTGGATCTGCAATAAGTACATTAATACGCTCTAATTGACAATAGAGACACGAATATATATACTAATAGGTGCACTAGGGTGAAATCTAGCGATTAAACCACACTAAACTGTTTATTGAAATATGTAACGCCATTTCTTGGCTTTCGTTTACTTTTTCCGGTTTCCCAAAGAGGGCATTTTTACGAGACCCCACCATTGAAAATGCAGCCAAATTCGTCAGGACATGCAAACGGCGTATTCAGGATAAATGGAGCGGTACAGGCCGATTTAACCAATATAATCGCTCGAAATGTGTCTAAAGAACACTCTGCATATCTTTTAAATCCGGCAAAAGTCGTTTTTTGAGAACCACAAAGATCCTCGGTCCTGCACCCCAGATTCACATGTCAGTAGAAGTGATGATGAATCAAAAAAAAAAAAAAAAAAAAAAAAAGAAACCGAAACAATGAGTTGAAACATTGAAACTAGAACAACACAATGGTCTTATCTTTAGCAAATTTCATGTCGTATCACTGTGGCTGTGATTTTGAACACTTTTAAGTCTGCCCCTCTTTTTACTCTTTTTACCCCAGATTCCACTGAAAAATGATACATTCTAAAAGTGACCAAACAAGGCGATTTTTTCAGAAAAAATTAGATCAGACGATTGAGGAGGGTGTCATGTGACTTGTGGAGTACTTTTTATTCCCCCAAATACCCCCACACGGTCTCCTGAAGGACTCGTAAAAAAGCCTCCATCATTTTTTAACTTTTTCTAATGCACCCTTATTCCGGCTGCTCGTACCTTTCTCCAAACGGGACAAACTTTATCCCAATATATAAAAGGGCCAGGATGAGGTCAAAAAGCGATGTTTGAAAAAACAACTTTTTAAACGCGTCTACGACACTAACCCACAGCTTCAGCCATGTTCCAATCCCTGGCTCTGGCTCTAGCCATTTTACTTGCCTATTTGGGCTTTGCAGAATGGTTTTCTCGCTTCCAACTCCGTCAAAGATCCAAAAAAAAGGGCTGTGGAATGCCTCCAATGGTGAATGGAGGATTTTTGGGCTGGTATGGACTCTACAAGACGTATAAGATCACCTCGGAACGATCTTATCCCCATTCGATGCGTGCTGGTCTTGAAGCACTAGGTCATACGTTTGTGTTTCCTGTTCCAGGAACAGACATGATTCAAACAATCCATCCAGACAATATCAAGGCGATTTTGGCGACGCAATTCAAGGACTTTTCGCTCGGAACCCGACACAAAATCATGCTTCCTACCCTTGGAGACGGAATCTTTACCCTGGACGGAGAAGGATGGACCCATTCCCGGGCACTGCTCAGACCGCAGTTTGCACGTGATCAGGTCGGTCACGTGACCTCGCTCGAGCGGCACATTCAGGTTTTATTCAAGGTGATCAACAAGGAGATGGGTTTATGTGATTCTTCCAAGGGGTTTGATATTCAAGAGTTATTTTTCATGTTTACTCTTGATACTGCCACTGAGTTTCTTTGTGGCGATTCTGTTGATTCTCTGACGGATTATTTGGCCGATCCTTCTGCTCCTGTTCTTGATCATTCTGGAATTGACGAGAATGTGCGACGAGCGTTTCCAGAAGCGTTCAATACAGCCCAATGGTTCTGTTCGATTCGAGCAAAGCTCATGAAGTTGTATTTTTTCGCTGGAACAGTCTTCTACAGAAAGACGTATGCTGATGCCAACAAGATTTTGCACGATTTCACCGACTTTTACGTCTCCAAGGCTCTGGCTGCTCGAAAAGAAAAGTTTGCCCAACTCCATGATGATGGCAAGTACATTTTTCTGTACGAGCTGGCAAAGGAGACTCGAAATCCAAAGGTTCTCAGAGACCAAATGCTCAACATTCTTCTTGCTGGACGAGATACTACGGCTTCTCTTTTATCATGGATCATGTTCCGAATGGCTCGTCAACCTGAAACTTGGAAGAAGTTGAGACAAGCAGTACTCAACGATTTTGGAGATTCGCCCGACGAATTGACCTTTGAGTCGCTCAAACGATGCGAATACTTGCGATACGTTCTCAATGAAGGTCTCAGATTGTATCCTTCTGTGCCCATGAACTTCCGAGTGGCTACAAGAGATACTACTCTTCCCAAAGGAGGAGGACCTGATCTGGACCAGCCCATTTTCGTGCCCAAAGGAGGAATCGTGGTCTACTCAGTCTACCATACTCATCGAGCAGAAGAATATTGGGGTAAAGATACCGAGGAATTCATTCCTGAACGATGGGATCCAGCAGAGGGCTACCAGATTGCTAGAGGATGGGAATATCTGCCTTTCAATGGTGGTCCTCGAATCTGCTTAGGTCAGCAATTTGCTCTCACTGAAACTGGATATACTCTGGCCCGATTGGCTCAGCAGTTTGAAACCGTCACCAGTTGCGATGATAAACCTCTTCCTCCAAAGTACAATACTCATTTAACCATGAGTCATGATGAGGGAGTTTGGTTGAAGATGCAGTAGGTGGGGAGTATTTAGTTAGTTTTATTTATTGTTTTTTATTGTCAAATTGGTGACTTTTGAAGTCCGACTTTTGAAGTCCTTGAATGGACTACCAGTAGTAAGAGCAATATCAGAATCGTGAATATAACGACTCTGTGTGGTTTAATTGTAATACTTGTACCATGAGTGAGAGAGAGCTTGTCATCACATGACATGTAAGTCACGTGACCTAATAACCACTTCAATTGAGATCCAGTGAGTGTCAACAACACCAAACAGAAACACCAATAGTATGTTTACAAAGCTCTCTGATTCTGCAATTTGTTCCTTTCACGAGGAGAGAGGCCGATTTCAAACGACTTTCCCTTTTATTCTATGGGATTGTATGTTTTAATGTGTTTCAGATAGAGTGAACAAATGTATCTAGTAATTATACAGATATACTTTAGGTTTTGTTTAGACTACGAACGAAAACTTTTGCCTCAATTTCTGCCTTGAAATTGCAGCTGAACAAAAATAAATTCCATCATCGCATTCCTCATAGCTCATTCAACATCCACCCAACGTATAAGCCCAATTGAACCACTTTTGACCCATTTTGAAACCCCCAAAAACTGCACCCCCAGCCGTGCGGCTCGGAAATTGTCTTATAGAGTGTGTCACGTGACCAAACTTGGAGTGGATTGGATCAGTTCAAAGCACTCAGAATCGAGTTAATCACTCGTATACATCTACTAACAACCTGAATTACTCAATAATTACTGTTATATAAATCAATC
Organism: Yarrowia yakushimensis; assembly: GCA_900518995.1. Taxonomy (NCBI): domain Eukaryota; kingdom Fungi; phylum Ascomycota; class Dipodascomycetes; order Dipodascales; genus Yarrowia; species Yarrowia yakushimensis. Next base: position 2,025,725 of record ULGW01000004.1, on the reverse strand, counting down.
AATGCAGATGAAGATGACTGACCCGAATCAGACGGTCTAATCTTTGGTCATTGGGGTCAACCCCTTGACATTACCAGTCTTATGCCATTCTTCACCCATCAATCGCAACCGAGCAGCTGCAGGAAACCTCTTGTCTCGACAAGTATCTGTCCAAGGGTCCCAAGCTGCTTGGAGCATTTTTCTTGCCTGGATTCCGTAGGTGGCTAGGAATCGCACTGCAATCACTTCCCACCAGGATGCAGCCACGGTGAAATGTGTATTAGTCAGCTTGCTCGTTTCTGTGTTTAACAGTCTTGCAATCATGGTCCAGCTGTGAGAAATGGGTCTGGGGTTTTCTGCTGGAGCTGTGAATCTGATTTGAGTGATTGCAGCGTAAACAGAAGCGATTCCGCCCATTCTTTCAGAGTAGACGGTTTCATCTTCCCATTTTCCTCCAGGTTTTCTCCATGCCATTCGTTCTCGTCCTTGTTCGGTTTCAATATCACAGGTGAAACCAATGACAAAGGGACATTTTTTGACGAATCGAGCCACCATGAGGTCGGTGAGCTCCGGGAAAACAGACATGATTTTGGCAGCTAGCATTCCTAGAGGTAGGGCACTTTGAGGAGCAACAATGGTTTCATTTTCAGCCTGTCGAACGATACTTTTGGCAAAGAAGTTGAGAAGCCACAAATAAACCAGTTCATTATGTTGTTTGGCCTCGTTGAAGATTTGAACAAACTCCTCACTGATTTGTTTTGTATGTGTAACTGAAGGAGTGAGTTGTCCAAATTTGGGGTTGATTTGACGTTTGCATTTGTTGCACAATTTCTTGAATTCCGCATTATTGGCAACAGGCTCTTTAATGTCCTTTTTGATCTCCTCAATCTTGGCCTTCCATTGCAAAAACTCCTTGTCAACTGCTCTCCAGTTTGAAAACTGGCCCAGTTTGTTCTTTCGAGCCTGCTCCTCAGCCTCCAAACGCTCCTTTTCCTCCTTTTCGGCCTTTTCTTTGGCCAGACGCTCAGCCTCGGCCTTTTCCTTGGCAAGACGCTCCTTCTCAAGCCGCTCCTTCTCCTCCTTTTCTTTCTGGGCCTTTTCTCGAGCCACACGTTCAGCCTCCTCCTTCTCCTTTTGAAGTCTCTCTTGCTCGGCCTTTTCGCGCTCGATTCGCTCACGCTCTTTTCTCTCGCCCTCCAGCCGCTGTCGCTCCTCCTCACGACGCTCAGCCTCCCATTGGTCAACCAAATCACCAACAATCACACTGTTGCGCTTCTCTCGCTTCTTGGCAAGCTCATCAGACCACTTCAAACGATCATCACCCATCCGAGACATGAACACAGACTCCCGTCGAGCCACGTCATTGTGTCGCTTGAGCTCCCGAGAAACCCAAACATCCTCAACATGCTGTAACTCCTTCTCAACCTGAGCCAAAGGAGCACCCCAGTCAACTACAGACGCTGAGTCAGCAGAAATTCCTCCCACACTGGATCCTCGTCCATGTCGTCGCTTGACCTTGACAACTGGACTCAAATGACACTGATCAAGAATCAAAGAAACTCGATTCAAAGTCCTTTCCCATTCGGCACAAGATAAGTCATGATTCGAATGAAAAGAATCCTCCTTGACCTCTTCAGACTCATCAACCTCCTGTTTGTGCTCATGCTTCAACGGTGACGACCGAATAGGCCGAGTAGGCGAATACTCAACCGAATATTTCGTCTGAGAAGCCTTCCTAGGAGGCTTACTGGGAGTTGCTTCTTCCTCAAGAGAAATCTCATACTGACTGATTTCCTGAGAAAGCTCATCGTCATCCCATAGAGGATCGTATCCTTCTTCGAAATTCGGAATCCGATTCAAAACCGCTGGTCTCAATGGGCTGAATTTCATCGTGCTGTGTTTTGTTTGGTTCTCACCTCGACTTTTTTGACTGTATGCAACTTTGATGCACTGTACAAGTATCTTTCAACGGATTGGTCTTGGACTTGAAAAGAGAAGGGGTTGCCTGGGGGAAGTCACGTGACTTGAGGGAGTCTACCATTGACTTGAAATTCATATTTCCAGGCGATTTGACCTTTTTTGACGGGTTATCAGGGTGTGCTGACTAAGCGTTGTTTGCCTAGTGCTTAGTAAGGGTGGTTGATTAGTAGTCAATGTGCTTAGTAATCAACAATTCTTGCCGAAAAGGATGGAAATTTCCACAAATAGTTCCATAACCGTATTATGACAACAAGTCCAACGATTCACGACATAAATACTACCTTTATATCTCATGTTGAACACTCGTTCAGACGTTTCTCATCGGACTACAATATTCACGCAAAACACTACACAAAGCGTACATTTCAGACCGGTCTGGATCACGCTGAAAATTACAAACAATCACTAACCGTTCATTCTAAAACAACTCCACCCCCAACTATTCCTTTTCTCCACCATTTTCTTCGACTTTTCCATCCTCAGTTCTGCTGACTAAGTCCCAAAGTCAATAATTTTCACTCACCTGCACATCATCTACTCATCACGACTATACAACACAAAATGTCAGTAGTGTTCACTCGGTCTTTCCACGCCTCTGCGGCCGTGTCTCGAGGAGCCAAGATCTCCATCAAGCCGCCGGTGCATCATCTTTACCGGTACAAGAAGAACATTCTCAAGCCCGCTTACACCAAGACTCTTTTGACCCATCCTGGATCGATCGAGTCCAACAAGTATGTTCCCAAGCACACTCGAGTTGACCGAGTTGTTGAGCACTACCACAACACTGTTGCGTCGGACATGCTTCTGATGGGATATGTTCATGAGCAGTCTGTTCGTAAGGGTAACAAGCATCGACCATGGGACTTTTCGTCTCCTTATCATCTTGGACGACCTGCTCAGCCTCCTCGAGGTCCTAACAAGACCCCTACCAAGGATGTGCATCCTCGAACCTGGAAGAACATTCCTGCCATCACCAAGATCACCATCAACTGCACAGATCCCGGAACTGCTCTTGATCATGAGAAGGTGATCAATCAGAAGCTTCTTCTTCAGCAGATCACGGGATGTGCTGCCAAGGAGGTTCGATCTCGATCCAACGTCATGACCTGGAAGCTCAGAAAGGGTTACCCTATGGGCGCCAAGGTCGAGATCACCGGCGAGAAGATTGCCGACTTCATGACCTCGTTGACAGAGCTGGTTCTGCCTCGAGCCATTGGATTCAACGGAATCCGAAACTCGTCCGGCGACCGAAACGGAAACATTGCCTTTGGTCTGATTCCCGAGGACGTCAAGAACTTCCCCGAGGTCGAGGCCAACCAGGACGCCTACCTGCAGATGTACGGAATGCACATCACCATCCACACCACTGCCCAGGCCGATTCCGAGGCCCGAGCGCTGTTGTCGGCCTTCAACTTCCCCTTTATCGGAAAGGAGAAGCACCAGGGACGGTCCTAGTCCAAAAAAGAGTACAGATTTGTATATAGTGGCCAAGCGGCTAAAGATGATGAAATGAGTTGACCGTAGTTGTTGTCAGGTGAGAGGAAAGTATGACTGTTCACCTTACACAATGTAGTTACTGTCAGACCTAAGACAACTAGATCTGGAGAGCTAACTCGAAGTCAGTACTTGTAAATTCTTGGTGATGGCCCTGAAAGGCATCTTAGGTGGAGTATTGGTAGTTCTTTAGAATGATATGACAATGTAAAGGGTCCTACGAACGTCAAAGTTGAAGATATCTCTTCTGTTTAAAGGGATCTCTTAGACTGGTACTGGTACTTGTAGTCTCTGAAAGAGCTGTGAACAATCTGATGAGTGTCTAAGGGTCTGAGAATAACTTCCAATATGGCGTCGGTTTTAGGTCTGAGCATGACTATGAATTGACACGGAACCATACACCAAATAAGACAACCTGTAGATGATGAATTAAATGCTGGAGTGAATGAGTGAGTCCAATTGCCGTATCTGTTCATCTTGGTATTTTTTATTAACTGTTTTACCGTTTCAATGACTGAATCGAAGACCTGTTAAATGTAACACTCAAGTAGTTGATATGAGTATAACGAATTCTTGTAAAGAGCGAAAGTCCTGATGAAACTCCAATTGAAACTCATTCTCTACATCACGTGAGCAACCAACTGCGTATACTATTACTGTCTAATCTACTCAACTCTTGATCTCAAGAACATCCACCTTCCCAGTTGTCTTGTCACTCCCATCAAAGCTCTGGGAAACGCCTTCAAGAACCTCTCCGGTCTCTGCAGTCTCGTCTCCATCCACCAAGACGATTCCGTTTCTCAGACATTGTCGCTTTTCATCTCGCTTGTAAAAGTACAAGATGACGAGGGCCATGATGGCACAGCAACAGGCACAAGCTGCACAGGTTCCATAGCCCTTTCTGAATCTGGGAGACTCTTTGGTAGGGAATACCAGTACCGAAACCCATGCTGACGAACTCTGACCCAGCATATTCATCATGACAAGCACTATAGCGTAGTGTTGAGGGTCTCGTCTCATAATGTCGGACCACCAGGTGTACATTGTTGGACTCATGGCCCAAGAGATGTATTGGAGGCAAAAGGCGAACCATTTTGCGCTCTCGGGCACGTCCCAGACCGCCAGAATGACTGCTCCTGTGAAATTGAACGCCTGAGTGATCACTATAGCTCCCCATCTGCATCTTGCCAAATCTCCAAACAGAGAGGCCAGATAGACGTAAGCAAAGCCCAGACCGGGAGCAATTGCGCTGAGTTGGTTCACCTTTTGGTCTGTGTATCTCTGGTTACCATTTGCGTCAGTCAGACTCTTGAGCCACAGAATGAAGGTGCCTGCGTTTCCACTGGTGTTGTTGTAGAAGAAGCAGGAGATGAGAATGGCGGTAGGAAGGTGCCAGGCGGTTAGGAGGGGTTTCCAGAGCGACCAGTCGGTGAGTTTCTTCATCTCGTTGCCTTTTTTCTCAGTCACAAACGGTTTCTTTCGTTCTCGGCACCTCAGAATCTCCTGGTCCGTCAGAAACAGAGAAGTGCACTTGTCTGGTGTTCCAGGCACAACAAAGTATCCGAGAACAGCCAGAGGAAGCGTACAGATTGCGTCGACGATAAAAACCCATCTCCAGCCCTCAAATCCGCCCACACCGTCTAGATTGAGCGCAGCACTGGCCAAAAGACCGGAGCTCAACAATCCAAGAAACTGGCCCATGTAGAAGAATCCAGCTCTTCTAGCTACCTCCGAGGGCTTGTACCACGATCCCATGAGATAGTAGATTGTAGGAATGAAGCCCGACTCGAAAGCTCCAACCAGAAATCGAAGAGCTTTCAGAGCACCAACAGAATGCACTTTGCACGTCAAAAGAGTCATCAATCCCCACATGAGATCCACAGCCGGAATGACAATGTTGAGAGGCACTCGGGGAAGCAAGTACATGAACGGAAGCTGGAAAATCACAGCTCCAGCAAGATACATGGACTGAACATGTACCAAATCGTTGCCCTGGAAGCCCAAATCCTCCTTCATTCCACTCACATAGGCATTGTTGACATTGGTCTGATCCAGATACTTGACCCAATATACCATGAGCGAATACAGAGTCAGGAGGAGATCCAGCTTGCAGATCAGCTTCCGATCGGACTTTGAATCTCGCTCATCAAACCACTTGAACCACTTGTGAGTAGCTCGCTCATACTTGTTCATCCTGTATTCGTACTCATCAAAAAACTTCCACCAAGGTCTGTTGGATTCGTCTCGGTACTCCAGAGGGAAATCCTCCACGTCGTTTTCTCGCTCCGTCTCACTGTCAACCACATCCTCCACATGTCGTTCGCTCGGAAGAAATCGTGAAATGCCCTCAAACATTGTGTTGATTGCAATCTGTGGTCATGATCCGCTATATAACTGATCCATTGGTCAGATCGCCAAGCTTGTCATTGGTTTTGGACCCCTGGTTATCTTATCATGTACAACATACTGCATATAATTATCGTGGGCTAGACTAAACGAGAAGAGTCAGGGAGGAGCCAAATAAAAAAAAATTAACAGCCCAGAAGTGTGATTAATCGTTATTTGAGTCAATGTAATTGATTAATTAATTTTTACTGATTTTTCCTGATTTTTCCTGATTTTTCCAATCATATTTATCAACCATCAATTTAACCTTTCCTTATCATGATACGCTACAGAACGACTTGCTTATAGCGCGCTAAAAGATAACCCTTCAGATCACGATACACGGCTGGGGTTTATACTGGTTTGTGGTCAATCTGAGAGCAGGGCCCGTTTCAGGAGGTTCGGGCAGTAAAGGGAGATTCATGGGCGAGATATACGAATTTTTGGAATTTATCGGATTTTTCCAATATTTAAATCTGACAAAATTGACAGAAAATCGGATTAAATCCCAGTAAATCGGAGATTTTGTTAGACGGTACAGGAATATTCGTTAGACATGATAGTTTCATCTCTGGATTTTTTCTTTATTTATTCGATTTCCTGGTTTTTAAATTCCAGATTTGCCTAACAATGAAAAATTAAAATAAAATCACAAAAATTAACAGAAAAAAACACGAAATACAAGAATGCACACTCTATAACACACCTGTCATCTCTTGTCAGTTTGAACCCCATTTACGCCCTAAAAATTGGCCCAAATACCATACGACAAAACCTCCAACTAAGTTCACCAAAATATACTTTAACTGAACAAGTGAAAAATGCAGCAGATCAACCGAAAAAAGCATGTGGAGCAGTAGAGACGCAAAAAAAGGGAATTTTGAGGAGGAAAAAATTCAAGACGACCTCGGAGAGGGTCGAACTCTCGATCTTACGATGGCGGCCATTTAGGTGACTAACAGTCGTACGCCTTAACCAACTTGGCCACGAAGTCTTGAACGTGACAATGTAAGGACCAAGGTCTTACTAAGAGTCGAGATCTCACCGGTCACGTGCGAGACGCGCGTCAGTCATGCAGTGGCTGTCTCCCAATGGGAACGCGCAGGAGGATGGCAGTATAAGGAAGGATTTTATGTATGATTAATAAGATAAGTTATTACGGAACAGCTTCAGGGACCAGGACCTATAGCCTGACACGGGATACAACAGTTACAGGTAGAGTCAACGGGAGACTCGAGTCAGCTCTACTAGAATACGGGATCGGATCTTACATTTGGTAGCGGCACTTTGATTTGCGATTCAGGAGCAAGTTCAGACACAGACAGACAGACAGACAGGCAGAAAGACAGAGAATTCAAGATTCGATCAACGACTCGGATTATGACAGACGATAGTGGAGCCCAACACCTAAAGGAAAGCGTCCAGGTCTTGCGGCGTCAGGTGACGGCCCTCCTCCTCGAAAAGTATCGGGGGAGCGAGCCCGAGCAAACAGACCAGGAACGATTGCTAGCTAGCCAGAAGCTCGCCGGTATGCAGTACTTCACCCCGAAGCTGAGTGGTGAAGGTGCGGACATCGGTAGAGATGTGCAGCTGTTCTTTCATATGTTGGAAGGACATTTTGCCGACCGATTCATCCCGAAGGAACACCAGGTGATCCTGGCTACCGACGCCATGATCGGCTCCGCCAAGGATTGGTGGGGGCTTCTGAGCCACGAAGACAAGGCTAAGATGAGAGGTAACTGGAACCTCTTCAAGACAGCGGCATCGGACTACTTCATTCCGAAGGAGTATGCGATCGAAGCAGAGGCAGCCTTCTTCAGGATTGTCGCCAAGAGGGACGAGACCGCGGAGCAGTACATCATGCGGTTCAAGAAAATGTTGCGGGCCCTTACGGACCCGCCTTGTGCGAATCACATTTCGTCCATCTTTCTCCAAGGAATGAAACAGTCGTGGATCCGAGGAGTGAAGATCGCGGGAGGTGACCGAACAGTACCGTTGGAAGACCTCATCAACATGCTCAAGATCCATATGGGCACCCAGCAGAACGCTCGTACCGGCTTCGGAGAGGACTACCGCTGGGAGGAGGTCACGCGAGCGCCAATGGGCCAGTGGAGGTACGATGAGCAGAGAAGCCTGCCAAGACCTTCCGTGACGAGCAGTGCCCCGAGCAATGGTGTCCCGAAGCGTAGCACCAACGCTGGATGGCACAAGAAGTGCTATAGGTGCGATGAAACAGGCCACCTAGCTCGGAACTGCCAGGTTCCCCCGTCCATTGAGTACAGTCGACAACAGGCCGAGTACTGGAACAGACAGCTCCACGAGCGAGCGAAGGTGTCGGATAACGAGAAACCGATCACCTCTCCACCCGCAGATTGCGAAGCTGCGGAGACGCAGGCTCCCCGACCCGCTGCAGTTGTGAACTCAGTGTTAGTGGAGACCGTGTCCGTAGACCTGCCGGAGCAGGAACCACTGGTGGAGGTGGTAAAGGAGGAATCCCCGGTAGTGCAGGAGCCGGTGGAGGAGGAGCCCTGGATGGGAGACTCGGAGAAGTCATTGGAGGAGGAGACGGAGATTCTGTACACGTACAAGGTCGTGCTGGATGAGGATGGGGATGAGGTGATCGAAGGTAACGATGGAGTTGTCGCCTTGTCCTACCAGCTGAACGATCGGATGGTGAAGGCTTTACTGGATAGTGGGGCGAGCGCGTGCTTCATTGCGGCCAACACGGCGGCGTGGCTGGGGCTGGAGGTCCAGGAGTGTGACCCCAAACCGGTTAGGTCGGTGCATGGAACTGAGGTGGTCCGCAAGACTGCTTGGTGCCAGTGCGTGTGGGCGATGGACCACGTGTGTCAAGGCATACATCTTGTCGCACATGAACGGCCATGAGGTGTTGCTTGGCATGCCCTTCATGAAGAGATTCGGTAAGTACGTGGATTGGAGTAACAGAGTCTTCCGCCCTTCTGGTTGCCAGCTCACGACCAGAGAGGAGGAGGAGGCGGAGTTCGTGCAGGCTTACACCATTTCGGTGGACGATGCCAAGCGGACCGTAGCTGCCAAGGATGGCGAGATGTTCGTGTTGTTTGTCAGAGAGGAGAGCGTAGTTGCTCCGGCGCACACTGCTAAGGTGGACAGGCTTTTGTCGGTTTACCCAGGATGTAGTTGTGGATGATTTGCCGGACGAGCTGCCTCCCCGTCGGGATGTGGATCACGAGATCGAGACGGATGACACGAAGAGGCCTCCCTTCCGGCGGCCCTACAGGATGAGTCGCTATGAGTGGGCGGAGTTGGACAAGCAGGTGAAGATGATGTTGGCACGGGGTGTCATCAGAGAGTCCAAGTCGCCTTTTGGAGCACCGGTGCTGTTCATCAAGAAAAGACGGGTGAGTTACGGATGTGTGTGGACTATCGAGCATTGAACGACATGACTGTGAAGAACAGATACCCGTTACCCCGCATTGATGATATTTTGGACACTCTTCATGGAGCGAAGATCTTTTCGAAGCTAGATCTGCATTCAGGATATCACCAAGTGTGGGTCAGAGAGGAGGATATACACAAGACGGCATTTACGACCAAATCAGGGCATTTCGAGTACCTGGTGATGCCGTTCGGCTTGTGTAACGCGCCTTCGACTTTTCAGAAGTTGATGAATGACATGCTGAAACCGTTCTTGGATAAGACGGTTTGTGTGTATTTGGACGACATCATCATCTTCAGCCCGACGGCGGAATCGCACCAGCAACATGTGGAGGAGGTGCTTGACTGCTTGAGGGCTCAGCAATTCTATGCTAAGAAGTCGAAGTGTGAGTTTTTTTAAGGAAAAGATGGAGTTCCTTGGTCACGTGGTGTCGGGCGCGGGCGTCGAACCGTCCCCGGACAAGATCAAGGCAGTGGAGGAGTGGGAGCGACCGGAATCGGGCTTGAATTTGATGAGTTTCTTGGGGTTGGCAGGCTATTATCGGCGCTTCATCCCTGAGTACTCCCGGATCGCGGCCCCGTTGATGGAATTGGCGGCAGCCTCGGCGAAAACTAAGCGAGTGAGTACCCCGAGGAAGCCATTTGTGTGGACGGAGGAATGTGAAGTGGCCTTCAATGCAGTGAAGAGGGCCCTGGTGTCGTCAGACGTTATGATGATACCGACAATGGAGGATGCGTTCAAAGTCAGTACGGACGCCTGTGACGTCGCCGTGGGTGCGGTGTTGCAGCAGTGGAATGCGGAGGATAAGGCGTGGCGGCCGGTAGCTTACGAGTCTTCAAAGCTGACGGCTGCGCAGAAAAATTATTGCACGCGGGAGAAGGAGTTCTTGGCCATCATTCATGCGTTGAAGAAGTGGAGACACTACTTGCTGGGCCAGAACTTCCTGATTGAGACGGACCACCAGTCACTGACTTACTTTTCGTCACAGACCGAGCCACCCAGTGGTCGGTTGAGTCGGTGGTTGGACTTTTTGGCGGACTATGATTTCGATATCAAGTACGTCCCAGGGGAGCAGAATGCGGCTGCCGACGCGCTGTCACGGATGACGGTGATGCCGGTGTGGGTGGCCGAGACAGATGATGATAAAGGGGGTGCGCTGGCTATGCCGGTTTGGGTTGCGGACGAGGAGATGCGTGAGTTGGTGAGAGCGGGCTATGAGCGAGACGAGGATTTCGGAGAGGTTTGGAAGATTCCTCACAGAGGGTCTGCCGGTGCCAAAGACGATGGTTGAGCACATTCGTCATTTCAGTGTTGACGGAAGCGGTCTTCTCTACTTTGAGACCGTTCCTGGCGGGGAGAGGGTAAACGAATGTGTATCCCTGCCGGGGAAGCGAGAGGAAAGATGAAGCTGGAAGCGCATGACACGCCAGCTGCGGGCCATTTCGGGTACTACAAGTCGTTCGATCGGCTATCCCGGAACTGCTATTGGCCCCGAATGATCAAGGAGATGCGAGAGTACACGAAGTCATGTGATATCTGTCAGCGCTCCAAGTCGAGCACGGTGGCGACGCAGGGACTACTGAAGCAGCTACCGATCCCCACGAAGAACTGGTCCGACATTTCGATGGATTTCGTATCCAAGTCGGGCCTGCCGATGTCGCGGAATGGGTTTGATAACCTATGGGTGGTTGTGGACAGAATGTCGAAGCAGGTGCACTTGATACCGTGTCGGACAGACATTAACGCGGAGCAGACAGCGAATCTGTACCTGGACAGGATCTTTAGATACCACGGAGTACCGAAGACTATCGTGTCGGATCGGGATGTCAAGTTTGTCTCGAAGATGTGGCGGACGTTCCAACACCGACTAGGGACGAAGTTGAGGTTCTCAACGGCGAACCACCCCGAAACCGATGGTCAGACGGAAAGAGTGAACAGAGATGTCCGGCGACTGCTGAGGTCGTATGTGCAGACGAGGCCGACAGAGTGGGACGAGTGGTTGCCGATGATGGAGTTCGCGATTAACTCAGCAGTGCACAGCACCACTGGCTACTCTCCATTCGAGGTCAACTATGGATTTGTGCCGGATGGACCCGCGTACGAGTCGACCTTCATGATGGATAGACCCCACCACCAGATGGACGCGTGGCTTGACAAGTTGCAGATGGTTCAAGGCGAGATCAAGGACCGGATCGTCGAGGTGCAAGCTGCGCAGGAGGCTAGAGTGAACCAGCACCGCAGGGCTGTCAATGTCAAGGTCGGTGACCTGGCGCTGGTACACCGCAAGGCCTACTACAACAAGGGAGAGGACACCAAGATGCACGATGTGTACTTTGGGCCCTATCGGCTCACTGCCAAGGTGTTCGACAATGCGTTCACCGTGGCTCTCCCCGCAGGATCGAAGAGGCACAGGAACATCAACGTGCGGTACCTGAAGAAGTATGAGGAACGCGATGGATACCTCATGCTTCCGCCAGAGAGAGAGGACGAACAGAGAGCCAGGATTCACACGATTGTGAAGTTCGCAGGTATCGACTACGACGCTGAGGAGGTGATGTGTACCTGGGAGGGTTGCGATCCCTTGATCGCTACGATGGTCCCTCGTGCTCTGTTGGAGGAAGCCATGGACCCCGCTCGGCTGGAACAGCTGACAGAGAATTGGGAGCGCTGGGAGCGCTTCCACGCTGAGGACGACCGGGACCAGCAGGCACAGCTACAGGAGGAAATGGAGGATCGAACCGAGGGCGCCGATGACATCGAGGTCGTTGAGCCTGAGGAGGAACCGGAGGAGGACAACTAGGACCACGTGACCGGCTCTTAAGGAGGGGAGAGTGTAAGGACCAAGGTCTTACTAAGAGTCGAGATCTCACCGGTCACGTGCGAGACGCGCGTCAGTCATGCAGTGGCTGTCTCCCAATGGGAACGCGCAGGAGGATGGCAGTATAAGGAAGGATTTTATGTATGATTAATAAGATAAGTTATTACGGAACAGCTTCAGGGACCAGGACCTATAGCCTGACACGGGATACAACAGTTACAGGTAGAGTCAACGGGAGACTCGAGTCAGCTCTACTAGAATACGGGATCGGATCTTACAGACAAAAAACTTTGATTGGGCGGTTTTCGGCGGCTGGGGAGGTCACGTGACCGGGTTTTTTTTCAGGAAAATCGGAGAAAAGAAGATAAATATCTAAGAAAATATAGAGAAGGATATGGATCAACTGGGGTGGGGAGATGTTTTTAGATGAGCTATATGAATAGAATATGATTGAATCTGAAACGAAATCTTTCTGATCTCAATTTTTAGTATTATTTTTGGATTTTTTCGATTATTTGAATTATAATGTAGAGGTTTAGAACTCTGGGAGGCTACTGTGGGTAAATGGTGATGAGGTTGGTTAGATGCAGGTTAAAAAAATATTTAATTTTTGGATTGTGTCTATGGGGCGTGTTTTTCATTTAATTAACAAAATTGGAGTTTTCTGAATTTTCCTGAATTTTTCTTAAATTTTTGAATTTTACCGATTTTTTTTTGAATTTCCATCGTTATCAAAAAAAAAAAAAAAAAAAAAAGACCAGATCACATCTGTGGTATGAAAGGAGGAGAATAGAGTGCCCTTTCAGCACGTCACTACCAATTCAACACCCATATTTACTTGAACTATTTTTTATTTTCACAATTTCAAATTTCAAATTTCAAATTCCAATCTTCGATCACCGGGTGCATGTGAGACGCAGGAAGACACAATTTCATGCCTCGAAAATATCAGGTGAAATCACTTGCAGTAGTGGTACCAGTACAATGTCTGTGGCGAAACGACTGACGCCATATGTCGGGTCTATCAACTCTCGGGCGCGACAAGCCTTTTGTGACGTTCCTAGGCTGGAGGATATGTTGAAAAAAACCGGGCTTCACGACTTTTATCGAAAAAGTGACAATTTGACCATTGTGGATGCTTATGCCGGTTATGGGTGGTTCTCCACAGCTCTATACCACTCTTTGCGGCCCAAAAAGATGTTTCTTCTGGACCCTTCGCTATATTCGCGCGAACCTCTTTCTCAGATCCAAGCTCAGGACCCCAAGGTGGTGACTTTTAGCAATGAGGATCCGTTCCAATGGCGGTCGTACTATCCTGTGTACGAGTCCATTTCCAAAAAGTACAACAAGCCCGATCGGACGGATGTGAGTCGCGACTTTTTGTTTGTGGCCAATCTGGCCTATGTTCGAGGCGAGTCTCTGTTGTACCAGTTCATCTTGTGCATTCTTCATCAAAACTGGCTGCAGCGATATGGACGGGTTCGCATGTTGATTTGGATGTCTGCCAGTGGAGCGGAAAAGCTGACGCATGGAATGCGACGAACGGGAATGGAAAACAAGGAGCTTGCTCTGGTTGAGCTGAATGAGAAGATTGAAAAGGCCAAGGACGGAATCACAAAGTCGCAGGGACTGTTGAAACGGGCCAAAACAGACAAGACAGACGCTACCCATCGTCAAAAGCTCGTCAAACTGGCGGCAGATATTGAAAAGTTGGAAAAGAGAAAACAAGATACCATCGACATGATGTCCAACAAGAGATACAAGAGCACCATTCTCCGGGAAATGACGTGCGATTACCGATATCTGATTGGAGGAACCACCGTGAGTAGCAAACGAGATAAACCTGCTACCACGGAACGAAGTCGACAAGCTCAGCTCAAAAGACGAGCAGCAGGACAGAAAAAGGGTCCTGAACCAACATGCAACCCGTTCAACAAAGACGCTCTCATCTACTTTGAAGAAGGCTACGAAAACTACTTTTGTCCCAAAAAAACCACATCTCTTGGAGGACTTGTTCTCTTGGAACTGACACCCAAGAATGTCAGACTCGAACGACTGGATGAATGGTTCTTTGTAGTCACAAGACTCTTTGTAGCTACCGGACTTCCCATTGGACAGACTCTGGAAACTCTGGGTCCCGGAGCTACAGATTGGATGACTCCTCACCTCAAACCGTCGATTCTGACCAGCAAAATCACCGACATTTCTCTCCCAGACCTGGACCATCTGGTCGACGTCTTCTGGAGATGGCCTTTCAAACCCCAGGTGTTGATGGACACTTATGAGGAGCGGGTGATTAGTAATCCCGATGAAAGTACCTTTGATAACCCCCTTTTCGACCTCGAAGATGACGTCGACTCAGGAGACTCCGGTGACGATATCGTCTAGTCCACATTCACAACTTGTACATAGAATAACTGATAATGATTGATATGAGTGTATTGAGTGGTCGTCACGAGGTTCAATCACATCTTTATGACCTTGTACATGCCAATTTGGAGGTGTATAGCATTATGAAGTTTAGACTTGTTCTTAGTAATTGGTTTTGAAATTTTTTTCACCCATATTGGTGTGGAAATTATCCAGGTGAATCATTCTTGTCTTGAATAATTTTAATCAAGTTTTTTATATTTTTTTATATTTTTTTTTCAATTTTCGATTTTTCGACGACAACCATAACCATCCAAGTACAATCACTCTATGAAACCAAATACACTCCACATACATCTATAACCTCGAATTTGTTAAAAACATGGACACTGACTACACACAGATACCTTTATCATCCTCCTGACTCTTCTCAAAGACCCAAAATGAACCCCCAGCTAACTTATCCATTCAACTATTCCCAACAAAGTTAGTTGAACTGGAGAGGGAAAAAATTACACTTTCAACTCATCACGTGCACGGTAATAAGTTGTGCAATGTCTTCATATAATAACGGATTCATTGCCATGCCAATAACGTACCCAGACTGCTTGTCAAACGAAAAATTTCTCTTTGGTTTTTATGTGTAGAAGTATCACATTTCACATTCATACGCACTGGTATGATCACCCTACAAATACACTTCTTCTGTCAATTACTAATGCTCATTACTATCATACATATTCAAATCCTCCGTTCCCTCATCTAATCTAATCCAATCCAAACACTCGTCGCAGCTTGCCAAACTTCTTTTGCTTGCCAACAGGAGCAGCGGTCTCAATCACCCGAGGCTCAGGCACAGCAGGACCCTGCTGAGTGAACTGCGCGTATCCTCCCTGGGACTCGGCCTGCTGCTTCTTGAGCGTCTTGGTCGAAGAGAAGAGCTTCTTTCCAAGCCCAGGCTCCGACCCAGCAGAAACAGGCGCAGGCGCAGGTCGCATCTCCTCCTTGGAGGAAGAGAAGAACCGCATACCTCGCTTTCTTCGAGGCGACGTGTTGACGCCAGAGAAGATGCCAGCTCCCTCGTCCTCTGAATCAGTGTCTGCAAAACGAGATCCAGAGTGCACGGGGCCAGCGGAGATACCCGAAGGCAGGGAAGGCACAGGAGGCACGTCCTGGCGCAGCGTGGTTCGAGGCTCTCGCATGGAGCCCATTCGGAACGCGCTCATGGAGTTGGACCGCGAGCCTCGGTCAAACGAAGATGCAGAATTTGACCGCACAAGGGCAGGCTGAGAGGACACTGAGCCCCGTCGAGCCTGAGGCTGCACAGACGCCCGAGAAGGCTGTTGCGGGCCACCCCGTTTCTGGTTCTGCTGCTCTCGAACGGCCGCAAATCCAAACTGGGGCTCCTGAGGAGCCTGCCGAGCAGGAGACTGCTCTCGGAACTCCTGCTTGGGCTTTCGGAACTGAGGAGCTCGCATGGAGTACGGCTCCTGGGGCACGTCCCGACCGTAGCCAGCGTCGTCTCGCAGAGTGAGCCGGTATCCGTCCTCGGAAACACCACCGTTGGTGGAGTTGATGCCACGACCAGCCCGTCGCTCCCGACGCCACGAGGAATCGGAATCGATGGAAGCTGTGTCGTCCAGAGGACCCTCGGGGTGAGGCACATGCTCGACCACCTCCTCCTCCTCGGCAAACCCAACCCGCTTGGCAGGAGAGGGCTGACGAGGAGCATTGGGAGAGCCAGGGTCCAGAGTAGGGTACTCCACAGGCACAGCAGCAGCTGCAGGAGCATGCTGAAACTCTGCAGGAGCATGGACGCTGGCCTTGGGAGAAGAAGCGGCCAAGGCAGGCACAGGTCCAGCGCCCTCAAAGGCACCGAGCCGGGGACTGGTCTTGAGATTGCCAAAGGCCTTGATGGGTACATCTTCCTCCTCCTCTTCCTCCTCGGCGTTCACCTGCGTCACAAACTGCGAAGCAGAAGTTTCGTAGGGTTCGTCTCCGTAGTTGCTGTCAGCGTACACAGAGTCTCGGGGCTTTTCGACATCCACAGAGTAGTCGGGAATGTGCGAAGCAACCACTCCAACGCCAGCTCCAGCAACAGCTCCAGATGCAGGAGCGCCTGTGGAGGTGTAGTTGGAGCCAATGGAGCCAGACGAGGGCGAAAACTTGTGGTGCGAGGGCGAAACAGCATCAATATCGGACGAGGACGGCACAGGCATGCCTCCCAGAGCGTACTGGCGGTAGTTGCGTCGCATGGAGGGCGACGAGGGCGAGCTGACAAACTGAGAGGATGCCAGCTTGGGCGTGGGCAGGTCTTCCGCGTCTGAAGAAGCGTTGGCGGCGTCCGTGTTGACGTGCAGCTGAGCCGCAGGCCGCAGCGCACTCTCTCGCAGCGAGGACTCTCGCTTCACCTCTGCCTCGTCTCCATAAACGGAATCGCCCTCGTTGTCAACAGATCCGAGAGTCGACTCGCTGGGGTTGAACTGCATCTGCTTGCCAAACTGGTCAGCAGCAGCCACAGCGCTTGAAACCGCGTTGGCGACAGATCCCAGGACTCCGGCCGCGAATCGACCAGGAGATCCGGACTCCTTGGCCACGGGTTCCTCCTGAGCGACATCCAGGGTCTCAACGTCCTTCTCGGACTCGGTGTTGGCCTCCACTTGGTCCACAGCGTCCTTGTTGACGAGCGAGACTGGCACAGGCGACTTGAGGAGATCCGTCTTGGAGCCGTTCTTGCTGAGATGCTCGTGGGCGTCCTGGAACATGGACAGGTCCTCCTCGGACTCGGAGTGGCCCAGCTGGGGGCTCAGCACGTGAGCGGGGGGAGCCACGGGAGCAGGCTGGCGAGGCTGGACAGGATGGGCGTGTGCCTTTTTGGTCTTGGGCTGCACGTACTGCTGGGACTCTCGCTTTGCTGCTCGGTGCTGCTGCTGGGGAGTGTGCAGCTTGGCATGCTTGAGGGCCTGCTGGTGGGCCTGTTCCTGGGCGAGCTGCGACTGGCGCTCGGGCGTCTTGACCACCTTGGGCAGTCCGTTGCTAGCCAGCTGGTTGTTGCTAATGGGCACAACCGTTCCGGGCGCAAACTGCTTGGGCCGAGGCTGCAGCGGCTGCTTGGGGGCGGGCTGCTGCTGGGGCAACGACAGGTACGCCTTTTGCCGCTGCGACTCCTGCGCAATGAAGTTGCTCTCGCTCTCGGAGGAGAACGAGACTCGCTGCTTGCGCGACCGGCTGGGCGAGTCCAGCGACGAGTGCGGCGACAGAGAGTTGGAGTCCTGCGTCAGCGAGTTGCGCGGCGACTCGGACGTTTTGAGCGCGGGCTTCATGGGCGACAGCGTTCGCGGAGGCGGCATGTGGCGCTTGCCTGAGCCCACCGAGCCGTTGGGCGACGTCAGAGACGACTCCGGGTACTCGGACACTGTGTTGAGGTCCGACTCGTACGACAGCACCGACGACGCGTAGTGCACGGGCGATCCTGGCGGCTCGGGCTCGTGCGCTGCGGGACTGTGCTGCTGCTGCTGCTGCTGCCGCTGCCGCTGCTCCTTCTGGGCCTTGGCGCGGTTGGCCTTGTTGAGCTGCTGCTGGCGGGCCTCGCGCTCCTGACGCTGCTGCGTGAGCAGGTCACGTGTCTGGTACGCCGGTTTGGCGCCCTGGCTCAGGCGTGAGCGTGCGGCGCCGGCGGCAGGCTTGCCTCCGGCAGGCACCTCCTGCGTCTTTGTGGTGATCACATGGAACGAGCCCATGCGCTTGATGGTCGTGGTTGTGGACGTGAGCGAGTGGGTTCGTTCCGTGTTTGTGGTGGTTGACGTCATGGAGGATCGTCTGAGCGAGCCCGACGAGGGAGCTCCTCGCAACGAGTGTCGTAGCGACGAGGTTCGTCCTGGCGACGAGACTGACGTCAGCGAATGGTTGGGCGAGATTGCGGGAGAGGCTCCGGGACCAATGCCTCCATCTTCGAACCCCTCAAAGGGGGTGGTCAGCGAGTATGTTCGGGGTCCACGTTTACCCTTTCTGACGTTGGGGAGGTCTCCCACGTCTCCACTTTCCTCCTCAATGAGGTCTGAGGGTCTTCCTGAGGCGTTAGTTCCGCTGACGGAGGCGAATCCGCCGTTCTGGCCTCTGAGGGACGATTTGCGGCCTCCCATCAGGGAGTTGGTTCTTCCTCCCAGAAGCGAGTTGGTTCTGCCGTCTCGGCCGCCGCGCAGACTGCCGTTTCGGCCCTGCTGGAGGTTGGGCTGACTGGTGGAGGAGGTCAGCGAGTGGCGTCGGATTGCGGCGGCAGCAGCAGCGGAAGATAGTCCACTGTTGGCACGATCATCGGAGTGGTTTCCTACGGAAGAAGCGGCTGCTCGGGCCATGTAGTTGACGTCCGGTTGGCTCGGATGCGCCTGGCCCACTCCCGTGTACGAGTACGACGAGAAGGAAAAAGTTCGTTGTCCCCAGCCCATGGTAGTTGCGAGTGTGATGGGGGAGGGAGATTGGTGTGTGTATGAGTGTTGGAGAGTCTGTGTGCTGTGATTTTGCAGTGTAGAGCGCGTCTGTGGCCGATTGTGTAATTAGAGCTGAGTCACAAGGGCGGTTTGAGCTGTTTGGGTGCTCTGTGGAGATGTGGTGATGATGATGTGTGCGTGTTGTGAGAGGTACCAACGCACCCTTTCAAACTCTAGTGACAATATAATTGACTTTTATTGTTTGGGGGCTGGTTAAACTTTGCGGTTGTTTGCTCAGCCAAGATCAGCGAGGAGTAAACAGTGGGGGGTTGGAGGCGGTCGGGAGCGGATATTGGGCGTGGAGATTGGTTTGTGTCGTCCGCAGAGCCCATATCTCTGCTTTTGGGCTTATCACGTGTCTCCTGACGCTTTTACATGCCCTGTTGAGCCTGCCGCCTTGCTCTACAGTTGACTGTATCATGTACGCTCTTGTACATGCTTAGTAGCAAGTGGAGGTTGAATGGGTATGGCGGAGTGAGAGTACAAGTACGAGTAATTGATTGAATGACCACAATATCCATGGCCACGACGACAGTGTTCACAACCAGAATACCATCTCTCTCCTGTTACTAGACCACTATTTATAGCTCATTAGTCAATCTCTGTAGACTAGAATTGGATATACCGATTTGGACATTAATAAGCCGAATAAACCGAATAATTCGAGACCTGAAACCCCTAATTGACATGTGCAACCTCTCACCCATACTCAGCAACACCCCAACCTCCCCCCAACCCCCTACTCAACTCCTATCTCTGCCGTACTGTACTTTACTCAACTCCTGATACAGCTCATTGTCTTAAACTCCCAATCAAATCCAACGCACGGCTGGCAAGAGAGGCTGACCAGAGAGGTCTACTGTCAAAGCGGTTCAACGAGCAAACAAAGAAGAAGAAGAAGAGAAAAAGAGAGCCATGAAAAACAACTCCCACATCCACTCCCTTATATACCCATCTAAACACCCCACCACACCAAACACGGAACATTCCTCTAGGTTAATTCGCTCATCAATCACACGCCATTGCCGCATATCAACATGCCACTCTTGCCGAATATCGGCAGGCCACGGCAAGCCAAGCGGTCGACGTGTACCGTTACGCGCACGTGATGGACGTCGAGAGGCACGTGACAAGCACACAGACGAGAGTGATTAGGCGGTCACGTGATACACACCTGAGCTGGCACGTGACACCTACTACTGCTCTGGCAGACACGTGACAGTATGGCTGCCCTTCTCAGTCCTCTCTTTACAACGTTTAAACTCTCGCCCCTGGACTGTTAACTCCGTTTGGGCAAGAGTAAGCCGAGGTGGAGTAGGGTTGAGAGGATTAGGCGATTCCAGTTAGTGCAAGTTGAGCACGTGATCTTGGTTGTGGGTGGTGAAATGGGCCAGTGTGGGTTTGTTCATGTTCGAATTGTACGTTTTTCACGTTCAAATTTCATTTTTCAAATTTCACGTTGAAATTTCATCTTCCAATCCTATTCCGGAAAAAGGTCCGCAAGTCCGACCCCCGTCCAAGGTCTCAGTCTAGTTCTACAGGCTGACAATCGATATGTTATGCCTGAGAATGTGCTTTTCAACAAAATATGTCAATAATAATAATAAAATACAACAAATTCATGCCCCTATCACATATGGTTCCCATGGTCAAAATATACAAGTACGATACTTGGCTTTTGTTAGACCAGAGCTTGGCAGTAGTATCGTACTGTACTATCACAGACTATGGTCACGTGACCAAACCCCCTGGACCCCTCAAAGAGCTGTCTACATAATTAAATCTACTTTTGGCATTTATTGGGCTGTAGAAGTGTGTAGTATGAGTTATTATACCCCTGAATATCGCTCCCAGTTTATTTTACAGGCATGCGGTTCATAAATCAGGTGATATTACTGCACAAGAGAATAGGAGACGTTTGTTGATGAACAGCAAGTAGGTAGTGCTTAGTCATAGTCCCTCCAGTATATATATACCACACTACCTTGTACAAGTAGACTACACACGTGACTTGAGTCCGCTTTAACACTTCTACTACTCTTGACCTTTCAATCTACAAGTACTGTTTCTATGTTGGAAGGAGGTCATGTGACCTAGATAGAAGATTCAAGAGTCGGCAATTTTGGATGGTACCGATCACATTGGTTACTAGACGTTTCTTTTTTTTTTTTTATATATACACATTTTTACAACATTTTATTCTATTTCAATTGCTTTAATTGTCTACAAATAAGTCACCCACTTTAGGAATTTCCGAGCCGCACGGCTAGGGGTGCGGTTTTGGGGGGTCTTCAAAAGGGGCTATTTTGGATGAATCTGAGCCATTTTTGGATGGTAGATATTCAGACGAGTTACAAGTACGTGTGTTTTATTAGTTTTCGTCTAGCATCAATATTGACGCGATTGTGATGTTGTTGGTTTTTTAACTAATTGTAACTAAGATAGTTGAGTGTTTCTAAGGAACATGCCAAAGTACACACCCATAGTATCGTACAGTATTGACAGGAACATCAGAAAAGACTCAAGGCCTGTACCTAGCCTCTAACCATAGTACAAGTACTATGATACCCTGAACAAGGTCAGTAGAAGTAGAAGAGCCTAGGCCCAACTGATTCACGAAAGTTGCAGCCAGAGACAGGATAGTCTTGGTGGCATATGATTGTTCAGTAATAATATTGATACTTGTCTTCTAAGCTGATGCTACAAGTGGTTGTATGAGTTCAATCAGTATTAGTTACTAATTAGTTGAGCTAATCAGTCACCTTCCAGTTGTCCACTTGGCTGTCCACATGATCATAACACGAACCAATGATCTTTCAGCATTAGAAAGGCCGATTTCAAGTCCTAGAACCACTCTGAGAAACACGAGTCATTGTATAATACCCCGTAAGATGACACCCTAGATTACAACACTCTTGACTAGAGAACATTCGACGAACGGAAACTCAAGTATACCCTGCCCCGACCAATTAGTAAAGAGCATCATCATCATCATCTTCCTCCTCAGATTCAGACTCTGCAACTTCCACATTACCTCCAATAAGGAGTTTATGACCTTCCACAGGTTCATCCTTTGGAGCTTCCACTGGAGCTTCCACTGGAGCTTCAATCAGAGTCTCATCCACAGGTTCAACAGGTTCAACAGTTTCAACCACATTCTCCTCAATAGCTTCTACCACAGTCTCCGTCTCCGTCTCCACCTCAACCTCCTGTGAAACCCTCTCAACATGGATACTAGTAGCACTCTCCTCAGGTACCTCTTCAAGCATAGGATGAGAGGGCTTCAAAGGCTGCACCGACTTCAAAGACTCCACTGAAAACTTCTCCTCCACCTTCTCCTTCTCCTTCTCCTCCTCCCTCTCCTCCACCTTCTCACGCTTCTGCTTCAATTGAACCTGCCGAGGAACAAATCGAGCAGCTTCTGCAGCCAAATTTCGAACCTGAGGACCAGACTCATACACATCCTTGGCCTCAATCAGGGGACGAGTGGACTCACGTGGCTTGCCGAGGTCACGTGATGTGCCGAGATCTTTGCCCAGGTCATGTGATTGACCCCCAGCCTCCGATGCACCTAGCTGTCCCTCTTCCTCCTCCCTCTCCTTCTCCTTCTGCCACCGAGGAACATCCACTGGTAAGGGAATATCGACCACATCTTCATCTGACGAAAATTCGACATTATCCCGGCCCTCCTTGTCAATCTGCTTACGTAAGACGGATTTACTCAGGTAGGGAAATCCTCGGGGTGAGGTTCCTCGATGATTGAAAACTGGATCCCAAAACACACTCTCTCTGTGTTGACCTTGAGGAGGAGAGTTATAGTCTGAAACTTCGCCCAATCCATGTTTGAACCGCTTGAAACGAGTTTCACGTTTCTTCTGCTGGTCCAGCATTTCTTTCCATTCCTCTTCTGAGATTTTGTTTGTTCTTTTGAGGTCTGCCAGGTCCTGTTCAAGTCGAGCAATCTGTTTCTGTTCATGGTGAGGAATGTACACCTTTTTGAAGCCACTATTTTGGTACTTTTGCTGCAATTGGGTCAGTCGCCAGTGGACACGTAGAGGATCTAGTCCTTCCAGTCTGGACTCCTTTTGTTGTCGTTTCTGACGGTTCTGTTTCTTGAGCTCCGCAGCCCGTTGTTCTTTTCTGTATGATTCCATGGTGGTGGAGGGGGGAGTTGTTGTGTGAACGGGTTGTATTTGTGGCTGCCAGATCACTGGGTTTGTATGTCGTAATTGTATAGATCTCAGGTTGTCGTTCTTTGGTACGATTGAAACATTTAAATTTCATGCACTTTTAGGCATGATGAAAGTTTATTTGAGATGAGAGGAGAGAGGGGAGAGTGAAGGGAGATGAGAGATGAGAGAGGAGAGAGATATTTGTGACTGTGACTGTGACATGTATTTAGGGAGATTTTTATGTTTTTTTTTCAAAAACCCGTAACACCAAAGTCTGAAATCATCACTTCTAATTCTACACTCAGGATCATAGAAGATTCGAAGAACCACTCCAACTTGCCCTATAATACTCTGATCGGCTCAAAAATTGGTCAACACCTTCTGACACCCCATACAAACCCCCCACCAACTTTTCAACCCCCCAAGACCCCCACAGAAGATTCTACTCTCCCTCCTCTTCTTCCAAATAAAGTTCAATACATCACCAACTAAAGGTGTTGAATTTCAGTGCATCATATTCACCCTCACCCACAACACATTTACAATGAACCAACCGATAGAACCGGACCACATCAATGTTCCTACCGAGGCGCTGGAATCGTTACGACTACGATTGACCCAGGTCAGCCACTCTCTCAACTCTCTTCAGGCACAACTTCACCAGCCCACTCTTCCTCCATGGTCGTCTCTACACAATCAGTTCAACGTGCTACTGACGCAACTGGTGTCGTTATCGTCGACCATCACGCATCAGAGCGACATTCTGCAGCAGACGGTGACTTTTCCGCTTCCTGCGTTTCCTACAGCCACAGAAGCAGGTCTCATGGCCACGTTGCTTCGAAAAAAGATTCTGCCCGAGGTCGAGGAGTGGTGTGAGGAGGTCAAACAAAAGGCGCTGGGCGTCAAGATCCGAACTGTCGACCAGTACGGTGAATGGGCCGCTGAGACGATCGAGGAGGCCAAACAGGAGTACGAATGGTATGGCCTGATGACTAGACAAGAGGTGGACGATGGAGTCAAGCTGCCTGTTTATGTCGCTCCACAGGAAGAGGCTGCAGAAGGCGCAAATCTCACCATTGAAAAGATTCTCCAGTTTACTTGTGCTGGAAAGGCTCCGTAGGGGCATGGAAGCAAGATAGATACAAGAGATGTCACTTCAAAGATCTTGTGGAAGGACTCAATTCAAAGACTCGATTGGAAGACTTGATTAGAAGTCTCAATTAGAAGACTCGATTGGAACAAAAGACTCGGTCATGTATACCACTACCGAATCTGATACTATAACTAATGCATTTTTATTCAGAGCTGTGGACAGGTAAAGGTGTGTTAGAGTCGAGACCTCTGTTTGACCATCTCTCTACTCGATCTGATGGCCCTGGTACGGTAAAGAAAGCCAAAGAACCAATATTGCAGAGCTACCGGGTTTTGAGAGTGTCATAACGTCAGTATATTGATTCTGACATTCGATATAACGACTCGTGATATTTGGGCCCTTCTGGGAAGTCTACAGACGGTCTACTCTCAGAATCATCCAGAGATGGCTTCGAAAGACGACTGGACTTACAGATCGAAGGATAGATACAACGACCAGTCCAAATAGGCAAGAGAGACCACCAGGATCTCCAGAAGACTCACGTGACCTTCTTTGGTCACTGTTTTATCTCCACGGAGCCCAGAGACTGCTGATCAGGCAAGATTGTAGTGTCGACAACAGTGAATGGATTGAAATGAGTTTGGACGGCTGTATTTTTTGTAGGGGACGTAATTTATCCGGTTCGGAGGTGGTTTAGTTCGTTCTTAGGGTCATTCATACTTCATAAAGGCCATTTCGTCAAGCCCGATTTTTTCATTGTACATGTCAAAATGTGACCAAAAAACTGCATTTATAGCACAATTCAGAGACGAAAAATCGAATGATATACTTTAAATACCGCAATCTCTGCTCAAACATGAGTTTGAAGGGCTGATATTCATACACTCCATAAACGGTTCCAGCTTTTAATGTGACGGATCTAAAGCTTAAATGTTTCACGAGGTTCGGAGACCTCTAGTACATTCAAATTGTCGCTGAACGTCATGAGAATAGTATCAAAATGATCCATCAGTTTCTCTCGTGACAATGGTGCACTCATAATTGCTCCTAGATTTTTTTGTCTTAGTGAGAGTGTTATTGCAGACATGTCTGAGATGACCGATACGATCTTCCTACCTACTCGTACTCTTCCAAAACATCAGGGAACCGAGATTGCTTGTGGATTCAGATAAACAACTCGGAGAATGAACTGAAAGGGTCTCAAAAGTAGAAAAATATCTGTTCAGAGCTTCCTTGAAGGTACTGTGTGAGAATACCATAAGTGGAAGCTAAGGAGGATGGATTTGAGCAGATAACAATGTGAACCAAATGAATAGGACCGCTTTGAGGTGCACCATCTTTCAACAGCAGATATATGAGTCAATAGTCGTAAAAAGCTACACCCTATATGGTATGGTATGGACCTGGGAAAACAGACCAAATCCTCTCCTCTGCGGTATTATTCAGACACACGATCCTATTCCCCAATTTACCATTTTCCGCCTGGGTTCTGACTTTGCCTGTGAAGACAGTAATAAACGTCTCTATATCCGAGTGAAAGAATGATCCGAACAATGTTCTCGAAACGAGTTATACATTCAGCAGTAGGGTAGAGCTCATGAGTGTGAGGTTCTAGACTCCAGAAAAACTTGCAAGCCGACTGGTATCCAGAATGAGTGTCTCTGAGCACTTGTAGGTCTATTCTGGCCAAACAAGTCCTCTTTTTCTCTTCCTCCTCTTGTACAATTCCATCGGTCATGTATTCATCCTCTCTAGTCTCTTTAGAGCTCAATCAGAAGACTCAAATGTTCAACATCGACTGAGTTCAAGCCTCGGAGTCTATCGTGGAGGTTCAGTTGGGGTTCTAAACGGTCGAACGGTTCTAGGAAGGCTCACAAAGTGTCTGTAGGAGTCCTCCGAGACGAACACAATCTTCCCTTGTTTTCCACCCCGTTTTATCATCTGTAACAGTCTCTCTCATCTTCTAGTTGCAACTTACACCAAATGATGTGCAAGGGGGAGAGTCAGAAAAGGAGGTTGAAGCAGTGAAGGTTAGGTTAGCAACTTTTTCAATTCGAGAATATCATCGAACAACTCTTTGTGTCATTGGTAGGTGTGATAAGGATTGAGACTGGTTCTGAGGCGTCCCGAAAGAAAAAAAAAAGAAAAGAAAACAGAAAAAAAAAAAGAGAAAAGAAAAGCAAAGAAAAGAAAGAAGAATTAACAACCTCGTCTCTCTGAGGAGACTACCTGAGAGAACACCTCTAGCATTATTGCCTGACTATATCTTCAAAAAGACATACTTCCATGTAGGACTGAGACATGCTCCCTGAAGATGACTGAACTATGCTCCCTGAGAATATCTCTTCCCTGAGAAGTTGTCTTCCTAAGAAGATCTGCTCGAGACAATCCCCCTTAACTGAAAGACCTTCCTAGAAGATCCATAACTAGGCCATAGATGACGTAGATGAGAAGACATCTGGAAAGATGTAGCGACCTACACCTACTATACGAAACTGAGACACCTCAGAAGACTTCATACCCCCTCAAGACCAACCTCCACCCACTACTCTCAACTACACCTACACCTCCACCTCCAGAGAGAGTTTATCTTCCACGTGGAAGGGGTGCTGCCGTCCCATGAGAAGAGACATGTTGACGGCTTTCTTTTTCAACGCTCAACGACTTGCTTGTTGTCAAAGCGTCCATCGGTGTATGATGACTCCCTCTAATCGACGACTATAGACTTTCAACGTTGTCTCATAATGTCGATCTTTCCTCAGACATGAGTTATTACTGCGGTTATGCAGGTCAAGGTGGGCGTGATGGAGATGGTAGGTGACTGAGCGGGTGACTGAGTGTGGATGATAGACTGACAGACGGTATCTGAGAATTACTAATTCAAAGTCTTCAAGTTCGACTTGGACTTGGACTTCTTCTCAACTCACTTCTCACACTCTCATCTCTTCCCTCCATCTTCTCTCCATCTTCTCTCCATCTCTTCTGACTCTCCTCCAATCATCAAACAAACTACCACGGAACTCTCGGGGAGACGCTGCAGCGCCGTTCATCCTCACAGCTTCTCTTGCTCCCGTCTATCAACGGCTGCACACCTGATTCAGGTTGATCAGTGAAGATCATGTACATCAGATAGGGTGAGTTGGTTAGTTGGGGAGACCAGTGGTAGGTGACTGTGACCATGACTAGATAGCTAGGTGAACGAGAACCTGCTGAGAAGAGTGGGTGAGCTGATTCTGATGCCGTACAGCCAGATACTACATTGGTGAAAAAGTAATGGAGAAAGAAAATCACCTCTTCCACTCCCGAAAAACAAAATCGGATCTTCCTTGTATCAACGTTTGATCATTGGAACACTGAACAAGTGGAGAACGTTGAGAAACGTGGAGAATCTGGCATGTGAAGACTCACCACTGTCCAAAACGTATATATAGCAGCTAATACCTGCTCCTAATACCCCAAGAACACTCTTCTCCACCCCCAAACCCCCAAAATGGTCAACTCTCGAACCCTCCTTGTTGCTACTGGCCTGACTCTGGCTCTGGCTGCCCCCGTTGCCCAGAACGCCTCTGCTGCCGCCCCCACTGCCGCCGCCATCTTCCCTCTGCCCAACATCCCCGGTCTGGAGGTTGCCGGAGATCTGATCCACGTGATTGAGATCTTTGCCGGCGTGCTGGCCAGCACCATCTCGGTCATCACCAAGCCCCAGGGAACCCGACCCCAGGAGATCCAGATCATCGAGGCTGCCATCACCAAGCTCAACGCCGCCCTCGTCCAGGCCGCCGCTGACGTCTCCAAGCTGCCCATCATCGGAGGAGTTGCTGGCCAGGTCGTCACCGCCGTGGTCCTCAACCCCATTGTCCACACCATCACTCTGGTTGTCGAGCAGGTTGTTGCTGTCGTTGGCGCCTTCTGGGTCGACGGAGTCGGAGCCTCTTTCGGAACCGTTCTCCACAACCTCATCACCGACGTGTCCACCTTCATTGGAGTTCTGGCCGGAGCTTACCCCCAGATCACCGACGGAGAGTCCGGTCTCAACGCCGCCGCCTCTTCTCTCAACTCTCTTCTTTCTTCCGCTTCTGCTTAATCCCACCCTTGTGGACCCTTACCTCTCAACTAACACACCATGATAAAACCGACCGACCATCGACCTTTATTTGTATATAATTTATAATCCCACTGCTGGCCAGTGTTTCATATTTGACATTGTAGTGAACGACTAGGACCATGACCTCATCAATGAACTATAGAGAGTTGAATAATCTCAGATAGACAGAGATAGACCCTGACAATTGAAGTTCCCTACATCCCTACAACCTTCTATAACCTGATTTTCTACTCAAAGAGTTACATATTTCATGCCATTAGAATCAGCAATGAATTCTACGTCGATTGGTGTGATTTTCATCGTCATTTGAACAGTATCTCAGCTATTAAAGTAGTTCCAATTTGGATAGTTCCTCGGTGACCGACAGACATACACCTGATAGTTCCAGACCTTTTCCTTGAACGGAATATTCAAGACGTGAACTTCTAGACTTAACTACCAGGTAGACCCATTCAAATATACAGACATTTGAACTATTCTGATAACTCAATATCCGTCTGTTGCTACCAGTAGGACTAAAAGAGATTTCTAGAGAGAGTATTGATCAACTGAAAAAATCTAGGAGTACGGAATTGGACGATACTGTCACTCTAAGAGAATGTCTGAGCTTGAAAGAGTTATATCTCCTTTCATTGGGTAGAAATTCATCCGTTTGGTGGTGGTTGTACTATACTCATTCATGAGTTAATAAATAGGTGTTAAAGTCTACCACACCAGTCTGAAACGTATTTGGAGAGGTTTAACTATCATTAATTGTCTATCTGACTCAACTATCGTGATTTATCGACTCCAAATATCCCCCAACTAGTCCATATTCTCAGTACAAGGAGAAAGAAGAGCATGACCTTTAAAACAGACAACGGTAGCCCTTCGAACCAGAGTAGACTGTTCAATGGGATAGTAGGGCCTATGAGTCACTTTCTGTCAAGTGTGCGATTTTTTTTGCTCACTAATATAATTTCTTTTTCCACTTTTTCACTTTAGTCATCAACCCTGTCTAACCCTGTGACCATGAGTATCAGAATAGAGCAGTAATTCCTCGAGAGAGTCTCCAATGGATGTCTCCGATACCCACAGACGCATTCTTCTACGAGATATCCATTCTATCTACATCTCTCTCTCAAAAAAAAACAGTTTACGAGCCCTCTCCTTGTCAATTGTACAGATTTGACCATCTTCGGAATCCTGTGCTCTTGGGGTCCTTGAAAATGGAGTTATGCAGGTACAGAAGTTCGAATGGACTAGACGAGTCAAGGGATGTAATTGAACCTGTTTGAGTGTTCAAGGAGAATCAGAAGATCTGATTGTATCACACGATACATTAACGAGCACGGTTAGAACAACTGTCTTCTAGTTGAATTGTATTAATTTATGCGGAATTGAATTTACAACTTCCAATTCAAGTTTCAAACTACAGCTTCAGGTCAAGTCCCAAACTACACCTTCAAGTCAATCTCATCTATACAATTCACTGTATCTAACCAGCTCCAAATGGCCATTTAAGGTGATAAGTCATCTCTATCTGCTACAATTGTGAATCGCTGAGACGAATTCTGATTGACCAAAACACAGTCAGATATTTGACTGCCTACAATCACAGGAAGATCTGGAGGAGTTAACAAAACACGACATCCTTCACTTCCAAATAAATCGACTCAAGTTGTTTAATCGAACTATGCATATCCAATTGGCCCTGTTTCATTTCTCTCTCACTTCCACAACCCAGACTGATTCAATCGGGACATTCCATAGACATATGCTCATACTAACCAACCAGAGAGATTAATATGGCCAATATCGAATATATAACTAATTCTGGGGCTGGTACCATATTCAAATGCTTCTGTTACCAGTTTTACACCGTGACACGATTTCTGTAAGTCTCACTTGAGATCCACTATTACAGTACTTCTGAAATCATGCTTACTAACCAGAATCGGTGAACAGAACAACAGAACCTTCAAGAATCGCCTACAGTAATAAAAAGAGCCCACTCGCTACGCGAGTAGGCTGGAAAAAGATTACAGCACCCAGGATTCTCGTATGGTCTCCCACTACAATACTAACTGGGCTCTCTGGTGCTTGACTATGGCTGATCGGACGGGAAGCCGTATTTTCACCAGGATATGGCCGTAACCAGTCTGCGCCGACCCGGAATCGAACCGGGGGCCCATCGATGGCAACGATGGATTTTACCACTAAACCATCGGCGCTTATTAAGCAATTTTTTGACAGGAGTCATTTCGGGAGAACTGGGATTACGTAATATGAAAGAACCAGTGGTCTTGGAGGTATATGGAGTTGATGAGAAGAGAGAGAGTGGCCAATTGTATGTTTCGACGAGTTTTGGAGTCTCTACCGTCAGTGTTGGTGATGTAGTGTGCTGTTTTATGTATCTATTGTTCTTACCTTACATGAAATAAATCAAGAACCAGTTGTCTGGGAAAAATTTGGAGTTGATAGACAGATAGAGCGGAGTCGATTATCTGTTTGATATACTTTTGGAATCTCTGACTTTTGTTCTGAAGGAGTAGGGGAACGAATAGGATTTCTTTACCTATGATGTTGAAGTAGATGTAGAGAGGAGGTAAGGAACTGGAATATACGACAGAAAAAAAATCCTGATTGGAGTAATGGACCATTATAAACATCTTCTAGGTTTTTTTCACTTGTGAGAAAGCAATAACCGGCAAAATGTTGTACATGGGCGTGCCTCGATGAAACCGATCCAGTTCAATTCTGAAAGACTCGGAATGCGAAAGAATGTATCTATTCAAAATGAAGAGAGACCATAGGTGTCTGGACGATCCTTTTGTTTAATTTAACGACTAACCAGAGTTCCAGGAAGTTGTTAGGACGTAAAGTCATTGTAATACTATAAGGTACCTAAAGGACGTCAATATCGGTAATAATTCAGAGAAATGACTCGTAATTTGTCACTATTTTCATATCTATGTACTTTGTGACAGTTTTGCGTCATTGTGGTTTTTATATATCATCTGAAACGTTTTTCAAGTGGAACGGGTCCACCAGGGTCACAACAGAGAGAGTAAAAAGGTGTTTAGCAACACAGTTCAATGACTCATGAAAGTAGTATCCCGTTCAAGATACCTCATATGACTCAATGAGACTCTCCCTCTATGACTCTACCTTTATGACTCCTTCCTGTCGATCTCTTCGACCCCACTTGCTCCAGAGTAGGCCAATCTCAGAAATAAAAGCACTTTTGTACTGTAAAGTGCATCTTCTGATTCGATTAGTGAGCTTCATTTGTCAATATGACTACTACTCCACCAACTAGAGTATTGGTACATTCTCCAAAGCAAGTCTAATTAAGGATCAGATATGAACATTACCAAAAGATCTTAAACCCCCCTCACACACTCAGCTGACGCTCAATTCATCTAAACAAACATCAATTCCCGTCAGATTTTCCAAAAATCAACTTCCACTATTTTTTTTCACTCCCTCAGCAACTTGGCAACGGGAGTACTCGTACATGTACATAATCGAGGCTGCTTGAATTTAGACTTTCGAGGCGGTTTGCCTTGGGCGGGAAAAAGAACCGAGTTTTGAACAAGAGGGGGGATATGATTACACAAAGACGATTGATAGGAGGGTAAGAGAGCCGAAAGAAGTAGCCTAGTACATTGACGACCTTCTACCATTATCTCTCCTCTCCCAAATACACCCTCTTTTCTGTTAAACAACCATTTTATACTTTGTTGCCGAATTTTTCCGATTTTCCGACTCTCCTGTGGACCACTTTCCGACACGATCCTAAATGTGTATTTATTTTAGCAAAAAATTGGAAAAATAGCAAAAAATAAAATAAAATCGCCTGGCGATCCAAACACATCATATTTATTGAGGAAAAATTCGTCACTTACAAAATTCTCAAAAACAATTTTTTCGCACGGGTGTTACCGGAACATTTTCGTCATAGTACTGTTCCAAAACTAGCAACCCATACCGAGCTGCAGGAGATGTTGGAGAGTAGACAAGGCCGACTAGAGTCAGTCTGGAGCGTACAACCTGGTCTGGTGTACAATTGAGTCTTGACCAATACTACTCCTTCTTACATCACGTGACACTCAATCTCTCTCTCGTCTCTCGTCTTTACAACTCGATTCTTGTTCACCTCGGAATATCCCGGACTTGGCACACATGTGAGGTGCAGTAACCCCGAGAGCCCAAAGTCCAGACGCGCCTGTGCACCTCGGCTTCGGACCTGTTGACATCATACGATGACATTTTGCGGAAGCTTGGGAGCGGCCAGGGCCGGGTAAGTTTGGTTTTGGGGTGGAATGGACACAGACAGAGAAGAGACACAGATACAATTGGGGCATGGAGCGCGTCAAAGTACCCTTTTTACAACTGTGGGTAGGATTGACCCCGCACGAGGAGTGCAGATTTGGAGTGTGGATCTGGAGTGAAGTCTGGTGGTGAGAAACCTTGTTTTTTTTTGGCGTGAAACTTTGGATGATAAGCCCGAGGAACGGAGGGGTGATTTAGAGGGTGTTTTTGTGTAGAACGAAGAGGTTGAAAGGATGAATTATTGTTCTTCACCATCAATTGAGGCGATTCCCACTTTTAACTGCTACATAAATGGTGATATAGTTCCCTTTTAAGCCACTCTCATTCTCGTCTAGTCTTCACATGCGAACCCTAATCTAAATAATTACTCACCACGTACTGCATAAGTATAATTATCAGTGTGTCGTCCAACATTCTCTTTTCCTCCTCACATCCACACAACACACAACGATGCTCCGAACCATCGCCCGAACCCATGCCGTGGCCGCCTCCAAGGCGGTGCGAGCCT
Source organism: Yarrowia yakushimensis (assembly GCA_900518995.1). NCBI lineage: Eukaryota > Fungi > Ascomycota > Dipodascomycetes > Dipodascales > Yarrowia > Yarrowia yakushimensis. The sequence goes on along the minus strand of ULGW01000004.1, from coordinate 1,992,599 downwards.
CCACCTTCTCCGCCCCCGCCGTCTCTTTTGTGCGATTCCAGTCCGTCTGGGCCAAGGTCCCTCAGGGTCCCCCCGACGCCATTCTGGGTATCACCGAGGCCTTCAAGAAGGACACTTTTGAGCAGAAGATCAACCTGGGTGTCGGTGCCTACCGAGACGACGGTGGCAAGCCCTTTGTGCTGCCCTCTGTGCGAGAGGCCGAGATCGAGGTTGTCAACAAGGCCCTCGACAAGGAGTACGCCCCCATCACCGGTGTGCCCGCCTTCACCAAGGCCGCCGCCGAGCTCGCCTACGGAGCCGACTCCCCCGCCGTGCTGGAGGACCGAATCGCCATCACCCAGACCATCTCCGGAACCGGTGCTCTGCGAATCGGAGCCGAGTTCCTCAACAAGTTCTTCCCCTCCAAGAAGATTCTGCTCCCCCAGCCCTCTTGGGCCAACCACAAGGCCGTCTTCACCGCCGCCGGCCTCGAGCCCGCCACCTACCGGTACTACGACCCCAAGAACATTGCTCTGGACTTTGACGGTCTCGTGGCCGACCTGGAGGCTGCCCCTAACGGAACCGCCGTTCTCCTCCACGCCTGTGCCCACAACCCCACCGGTGTCGACCCCACTCCCGAGCAGTGGCGAAAGATTGAGGAGGTGATCAAGGCCAAGGGCCACTTCCCCTTCTTCGACATGGCCTACCAGGGCTTTGCCACCGGTGACGTGAACCGAGACGCCTACCCCATCCGATACTTTGTCGAGCAGGGCCACGAGGTTGCTCTGTGCCAGTCCTTTGCCAAGAACATGGGTCTGTACGGAGAGCGAGTTGGTGCCTTCTCTCTGGTCACCGCCGACACTGCCGAGAAGGCCCGAGTCGACTCCCAGCTCAAGATCATCATCCGACCCTTCTACTCCAACCCCCCCGTGCACGGAGCCCGAATCGCCGCCACCATCCTCAACAACCCCGTGCTCAAGAAGCAGTGGCTCGGCGAGGTCAAGCAGATGGCCGACCGAATGATCGAGATGCGAGCTCTGCTCAAGGAGAACCTCGAGAAGCTGGGCTCCCAGCAGAACTGGGACCACGTCACCTCCCAGATTGGAATGTTCTGCTACACCGGTCTGTCTCCCGAGCAGGTTGACCGACTTGCCCAGGAGTTCTCCGTCTACGGAACCCGGGATGGCCGAATCTCCATTGCCGGCATCACCTCCCAGAACGTCGGCCGACTTGCCCAGGCCATCTACGAGGTGACCAAATAGATTATGATTAACGAGTAATGAGATGAATATGCTACGATGCTGACTGTGTCGAGTACAAATTTGAATGTGTGAGTGTAAAAAAAGTATTCAAGTTGAAGAAATTCCTAAGTAATTTTGAACAAAATGTGAATATTAGTGTAGCCAATTACTCTGCTGGTTCAAGAAACTACTTAAATGTACAGTAATTACAGTAGAACATAGTAAAGGAATTTGATGATGTCTAAGTTGTAGTTATCTTACTGGAAAGCCAAATAGAGACTCTACACGTGCGAGAAATTGTCATGTGTGTCCATATCTACCGGTAGACGATTCAATTCATCAATTGTACCATTATTAAGACGGGTCCCATGCCAAACCCCAATTAGTTAAGTATTTGTTAAGAGAAAGTCTTGCTGAGGGTGCAAAATACGGGCTCTAGACCTTATACAAAATCACAACCTGATTCAAAATGGATCTTGTGGTTCTAAAAATACACTGACATCGAAAATATAGCAATTGCCGTTATATAATCATGCTTATCAGAGCCATTGAGACAATTTGATGTTCATACTTTACTTACGTTTACTTGGAGAGGGAAAGACAGCTTCATTACAACATTGTACTGCTACAAGTAGAGTCGATAGAGATATGTACAATTAAAAGAGTTGCAATCACGTGATAATACTACCAGCTCACGTGACGTATTTACTCATTAGCTCAGCAATTGTTCGCACTTATTGGCTCGCAGGGTGAAGAGAAGGAACTGGTTTCAAAACGTACGATGAGAAGGCAAAAAAGTGGGGTTTACCAGACAAGTTGAAAACTGACTTGAAATTTCAAGTTGCCAACATACGAGTTCCCATTCAAACCAACTTGAACTTCACTTCCAGACCTCTTTTCTGTACTGGAGATCTTATGGAAGTTCGTCATACTCCTTGAAGGATCTCAAACAATTGTTGGTTGACCACTAATGGTGCTGAAGATGGAATTTTCAGTTCTCACTTAGATGAAATCTGACAGCGGCCTAAGATCATCCGATGTCGAAAGTACAGGAGACTCTTATTCCCTCTCTGATGAGTAAGATGAGATCAACGAACATTTCACTCCAAAAATATCTCCGTTATCCATAATCATATGATACGGCCCAGTCTGTAGTGAGCTACTCTACCAAGGTCAACTCGGACCCTAGTCCAAATGGGTTAGTTCCAGGTCCATATCATACATTGAACTATCCTTATATATATTCTCATACAATCCTTTTACATACTGCAATACTGAACACAAGTGGACTTGAATCTGAGACGACAACTAGCCTACTTCCCACACTATATCACACATTCATCCAACCCCGTTGCCACTTCTCTAAGATCAATCATCATCCTCCTCGACAGAGCAAGAGTCTCATCGTATTCTTCAAGACTTCCCTTTCGTATTTTAGGAGCAGGTCTGGCTTTCTGTGCGCTCTCTTTTTCGGCATCCGAAGTAGAGACCACTTTGGCACCCTTAATCTGTCTCCAGAGCTTTCCCATCTTGGTCGACTCCCAGGCTTGTTTCATGATCGGAACTTCGAATCCCTTGCGAGTAGCTCTAACGTAGCAACAATCAGCGTGAGAGGAGATATCGGGTTCCTCATAGAGTCTCGGACCGACAGCGTTCTCAATAAATCGGTTGTGTGCTATAACCTCCTTTTGGAAAGCCTCTTCGACCATATCAAAGGGGATGTTCAGGTTGTGGTTCAACGAATCAATAGGACTGAGGTGGACAAAATTGATTCGTCTTCTCTTCATGATATTGTTGAAGCCCTTGTTTTTGGACATTTCACTCATAACCTGTGAGAAAAACCTGTCTGCCACAAGAATCCGCGGAAACGGAGGGCGGGTTTTAAACAATAAAATCAGCCACCGAAGCAACAAGCTTTTTCGACGATTCTCTTCAATGACGACTCCGTGATTCCAGAGTTGTCCTGCTGCATTGTAACACTCGAAAACACAAGGATACAAGTTTGGTTCGTCGTAAAAGGCACTCACAGAAATGTAAAAGGTGTTTTCTCGACACTCATAATCTTTAATGGAAAACCCATTTTCTTGTTCAACAGAGGGATCAGGCGTGGGGGGTATATCAGGAAAGTTGAGTCTGGGGATACTAGCAAGGAGTTCTTGGTCCTTGACTATTTGTTCAAAATCGATCTCGTCTTGGTTGGTAGAGGTTGTGTCTGTTGAGGTGGTGTCTGTTGAGTCGGTTGACGTGTCTATTGAGGTGGTTGACATTGACTCTGTTGGTTTGACACTGTTGGTTTGACACTGCTGGTTTGATACTCTGGGGTGGGTACTCTTTATATATTGTTATCTGGGGCTGTCCAAGGCATGATCAGGTGACCATTGAGGCTAGGGGTTGTAAGTGGAGATAAGTGAGTAGATAAGAGTGAAAGAAGAGGCTATTAATGGGTAACGTGATTCTTTGGTGGTTCGAGTATATCATTACACACATCCACTGACCCGATAACCAGTTCTACCTAGTGAAGAACTCCCGATTTTAATTCATTTAAAACAGCCTCATCGACTTATGCATGATAGATGCACTTGTCGAAACTTTGATCTTTGAGAAGGGGAGGTGTATATCCATGAGAAGAAGGTGTATTGTTTGGAAATGGGATTAGACAGTTTCTAAACGCGTTCTAGACCATATCAGGAGTTCTCTCCTTGGAATAAATTTCTCCCATGGGCAATTTTAACAGAATCCAATTCTTCCTATTCTTTTAGTCTCAAAACCTAAATATATCAAAAATGAGGGTGAATATTATGATCTCTGGAGGCCGTGTATTTGACCGTTAGGAGTAATAACTGATTCAGTGGTTCATTGGTGGGAACAGGGTCGTTTACCCATTTTTGCAACACAAAACGAGGTCTTTTTGGCGTTCCTATGGGCACGTTGTCAAAAGTTCAAACTAGGTGGTTAACTTAATCATCTTCATAAAAGACTTGAGCAAAGAGAAGTGACTCTGGGGTCAAAAAAATACTGACAAGATCATGGTAGTCTTCGGAACTTATAGCACTATGCTCTACTCTCGTTGAATTGCTCTGACCTTGAATACATCCTCTAGAATCTCGACGTATGTTCGGGTCATGGTACCTGTGGATATCGTTATGGATAGTCAAACAAATTCTGTTATGTAACGACTTACAACCCATTAAGCAGGTACAGTTGAAATGTGTGGTAAAAGTGATTGGTTCTCGTTGTATGTATAAATATTTCGTGTGCAACTTTTGGAGGTTCTAGATCAGTAGATAACTCCTATCTACCGCAGAACATCCGTCCACCACTAAATCAGTTAGTACCCTACCAGGTATTATATTGAACAGAAACATGTCGGAATAATTCTGGGATAATTTGATCGTTGTCTTTAGCAGCTGCGGGTTATCAGATTTCATAAATAGCATTGAAACTATTTCTCGCATAACGTAAGACACACGCAGTTGCGGTTGAAAACCACTATATGAGTCTCAAGATTTAGTTAATGTAAGGACTTACAACGCACTCAGCAGGGACAGCTCGTTCCGATAGAAGGAGAAATGAGGTTCTAGACTGGTCGACAACTCCTATCTACAGGACAGACATCAGTCACCCTCTGGCAAGCATTTATTCACAAGTGCAACACCACACGCAGATAATTTCTACCCAAAAAATATGGGGCCCCATTTTGCTGGTTGTTGAGATTCACATCCGCCAGGATATCCCGCTCCTTCTTGGTATCATGGGCTAAGAAAATGCGATATCAGTAATACACGATAACCAGGAGTCAAGAGTGAGACAATCCAATGTGTCAGTCTACGAGTCAGGAATAGCTAGCTGAATAGCTCACTTGTTTGTCACAGTATATTTGAACGTTTCCTTGACAACATCTCACTCTCCATTGACCCCTAAAGGGTAATAGACATCGTTCTATTGGTAGAAGTTCAGGATTAATTACCAATATACTGGTTCCTGGGACTAACTGTCTATTCAGTAGACAAGTTTTCAGTCTGCTATATCTCATGTTAGGCTTCTTTTAGTCTTAGCGTCCCTTTTGACTGTAGCATCAAGTCCTGTCGAGTTGCGATTCATGAGGATGTGTGTTACAGACGGAACATTAACCACTGTGAACTGATCAAGGATAATCGCATCTACACACGTGACTGACCCTGAGCCTGGAATATTGTCTACTGTGCTCACCTCTATAAATATCAGCAAGTCATGATCGTGAATATCTCTCCAGGTGGGATTTCTCATGTTGTCGATACTTATAAAGAAAATGGACTTCGGGTATCTGCCCATATGTCTCTGGTGAGGTGAACAAAATTGAGCCAATGTAATGGGTGGGAAGAAAATAAGAGTCGACGAAATTGACATAATGGATCTATTTCTCCATAGCGATGATCATCATACAATAATGTTTTTTCTACGTTCCAATCAGGTCCCCAGTTCCAAACTGTCACTCCAGGTCTTCACTGACATCAGAATGTAGTCGTCAGGACATTATTGAGTAACTATGACAGTAAAAGAAGAGTTAGAAATGTTCCTAAGGACCTATTTACAGAGTATGACTGACCTGTTTCTTCGTTTCTAGTTGTATATATGCAAACCAGTCTGCCTTAACCAGCATCGGCAGGATTACTGTTGACTTAGAAATTACCACTCAATGGCATGACAAACAGATGGTGAACTTCATTGGGTTCTGAAATCATCACCAAAGATGTTATACTTGAAGTGGAGGTGGTTATCAATTTTTATGCCCTTTTTTTTACGCCGATATTCCACTCCTTCCTCCCTTTATACATCCAACCAATCCCGAGGTCAACAAAAATCCGATATAGTGTAGGGGCTATCACATCACGCTCTCAAGTTGAGAACCGTGGAGACCGGGGTTCGATTCCCCGTATCGGAGTGTCTTTGCTTGTGTAGCAGCTGTTCTTTTTTGCTTGTATGTCAGGCGTTGGTATCTACCATTCTGCTTATTAATGCGTGGATCGAGGACAACTTGAAAGGGGGGTTGAACTTGAACAAGGAAGGTTGAAGAGTGGCAGTAGCATCGTTTTTCATCATTTATGACTGTCCTTATTTTATATCGTACGCTTGTGCTAGTACTGGTACTGGTAGTTGATGTCTGGCAAAGAAGTCAGGCAAATTTACTCTCTCTGAAACGAAGAAAGAAGAAGTAACGACGAGAAATATCGATTCAGGCACTCAAATATGTTAATCTGAAGCTGTTTGTGTATTAAAAATGACTTCTACAGACATGTCTACAATCACCTGTACTTCCTATTTGATCCTAGACAGCTCAACCAATTGAAGATAGGATACCTTCTAGAGTGAAAGTGCTCGCCAAATGAACTAACAATTCGGATGTTCAACAGTTTCTTAGTCCATCTGATCAATTAGATGTATAGCAAGACAATCATCTGCTTCATTTGAATCAGTATCAACGAGTAATGACATTATCGGGCCCCGTGAGGTGCCGGTCAAAGTGGCGACAACTACAACTAGCTAGTCTCAGGATGTATTTTATGTATTAATTCATATTCCACGTGATGGTGATAGTTGTAGGGTCTCCAGTCGTCTCTGGATGTCTTAGAACATGTGAGGCGGGGGGAGAGAATGCAGTTTTGCCACAATTAACACTGGTTTAAATGGCTAACGCGACTTTGAGTGTGGAATTCCAACGAATCTACGTTTATTGCTTTTTCAGGCATTCTCTTGCGTGATAAGAGTCATTTGAATGAATCCATAGATAATCGTGTGCAACCTCAAGACAAGAGGACTTGGATCCACTAACCGACAATGTACTCGTTTGTTTGACGCGATCCAGTTGTTAGAATCATTAGTCTAAACCATTTTGCACTGTTACATGGGAGATGTTGCCCTTAGCCCGAGATGACTCTATCAATGACAACAGACTAAAGACCAATGAAGGGCGTTGTAGTTAAGGTGAAAACCACTCGTACACATTGGCAGGAGCTCCAATGTCACACGAATTGGCGGCCTCAATGAACCACCATTCAATAGACCCCAAAAGTAATCCATACCGTCCTATGGCACTTTCTCTGCCTCGCATGGATAAGGCACACCACGCATTATCGCGGCTAATGGGTCCCACTGCAGAGTGAGACCCACGTGTCTCACCCTGACACATGAGCTGCTAAACCATATGTATGGAACCCTGTAAGTTGACAAAAAAGTGGTCTGATAATTTGGCCGTGCATTATCGACGGTGCATCTCCCTCGAATAAAAAAAAAGGGGCGCCTTGGCTGCCACATGAGACCTGGAACATGAAACGTAAAAGGGAAACGATAAACCGCCCACCTCAGACATGTGGGACCTGCCAAAGCAGCCAGCGGTGGCAGCGACAGGTACTAGGGCTAGTGCTGGGCAAAAGTAGCTCTTTCGAGGCATTTTAGGCGCACTTTTCGTTAGCCCTATGTCATAAAAGAGCTTGCATGGATGCGACAGGTGTACATTTAGGTCCATCTGCATAACGGAGCCGGGGGAAGTGGTAAAAATGTGAAACAAGCAGTGCACAATGAACAGGTGTCTCAGGTGAATTATTGCTATTTTTGTGCATTTTTACAACGCCTGGATCATCCTCGTTTTACTGCCTCATGGCTGCTCCGGTTTTGCTCGGCTGCATACATGGCTGCACGGGTTCCCCTCCCCAACAAAGAACATGTGGACCCGCACAAAAACCTTAGAATCTACGCGCTGCTGCTAATCTGCTTTAACGGCTGCATACTTTGTGAGATCTCTTTTCGTGCATGAGCCAATCAGATGCAGGAGGAGAACAAAGGGGTCAACGGGGGTCCATGGGGTTTGTGGAGTGTATGGTGGGTAGCAGAATATGAAGGGGTGGTAATGGTGGGTTTTGAGGATTTTTTGGTGTTTTTATTGATTTTATGTGGATTTTTTAGAAATTTTCGTAAAATTTAGTAAGTTTTTTTGAAAATTCTTATTTTTCGAAAAGTGAACCCCGATTGTTTTTCGAATATTAACAAAATACACACCGTATAAGACAAATGTAGTAAAGACAAGATTTCAGACCTCGGCAGTGTGATGAGGCAGAAATGGAGACAGACATGGAGGTCACGTGAGCAAAAAGTAAGAGCAGTGGTATACCTATCTGAGTGACTCTACTGGTGGTAGTCTGAGTCAAGGACATGTTTTCTCATAGAGAAAATCTGCGGGTTGAAAGTCGTTAAATGAACATATTTGTGGTCATACACGCTCTTGGACATTCTTCAACTGGATATTTCGTTCCAAGATGGTTGTCATGAACCTTTCATCCTATCAGACCTTCTGTCATTAAAGATAAGCTAAGACAGAGTAGATTTAGTCTAAATATCGTGTCTAGATAATGTAACGACTTACACATCACTCGATAGAAAGTGTTCTGAAGATACCATGTTGAACAAGAGGAAGAGAATCCAGATCAAGGGGTGATTATCTGGGGAGATACCGTCATCTGAGATGTTTCAACCGACAAATACCCTGCTTTCGATACCCCTGTTCAGTTCTTCTCTACGTCTGCTAATCCCAACTAATTTACTTAAGGTCTAAGTAAATCACTCAGGGATACATGTTGAAACTGTGTCTGTATGGGCCTATTGGTGACTTCAGGTGGACTTTTATTCAACTGTGGACGTCAGGATACGACTCAGAACCCTCCACTCTGTACGCTGGAACGAGTACAGCTGCCACACATCTGTGTTCAAGTATCACAGTCGCGACTCTCAAGAAACCCTATTATTTCTGCATGCGTCCACCAGCATCAATCACAACACATCAAATGTCGCGAACGACAGAGTACGACAATGAGAGCTCGTCTGACGAATCTGACGCCGACAATGGGTTCCTGAATCGTATTTCACAAGAGGAAATGGCCATTCTGGTACACCTTGTTGTCAAAACGGTCATGAAGCATCAGGAGAAGCTGGAACACAAGAGACTCCAGGGACTGTTGACTTTGCGCACGCTTCTGAACGATGCTGTAGCCCAGGTCCTCAACAGACCCGACTATGAGGACGTTGAGCAAAGAGTTCAGGCTGATATCGGTGAAAATGACGCTGAAACGGCATTTGGAAGCCGCGAATTCTCCAGAAACCTGGCCAGAGATATCTTGTCGACATCATCCAAGAGTCAAACATCTCAATCTCCAGAATCATCACGTTCAAAACGTGTAAAAAGCGAGAGCTCAACTCCTCCCATAGAGGTTGAAGAAATCGCAGCAGAAAGGCCCACCAACAGGAACGCAGGGCTACAACAATGGAAAGTTGTTTCAAAAGTTGTGCTGCCTCCCTTGGACGCCACCTCGCCAACGTTTTTTCAGGACTTGAACCAGATCTTTTGCTCACCCATTGAACGGGATAATAGTGCACGGCCCACCTCCTTCAACTCACTGGCCCGCCGATGCTACTTGAGTCAGCCAACGAAATATCCTCCGCCTTGGCTTTCACGCGATCCAATCACTTTAAAAGAGTTCCCAACATATCTCAGGCTTAATAGACGAGTCAAGCAAGCCGCTCTCAACGTCAGAAACCTGCTACAAGTGCGTGGGATCATAATGTGCCAGAATGAAGCCATGGAGCTCATGGACCGCTATTTTGAGCAGCCCGACGCCCAACACGAGATCAAATTGCAATTCCTTAATCCTAGGCCCTGTGAGTTACTACATTTTGCTCAGCTTGTGGCTTCGATAGTGGACTGAGCAATATCTGAGCAATGTTGCCACTTGTCTTGTTGTATGACTAAATTACATTTACCGATTACCGTCACTTTTACTTGTATGATACATTTTGGATCTTGGCCAAGTGCTACTGTAGATCCTGACCGAGTGTCTCGTGGGGATTAGGTGGGTATACAAGTCATGTGATCGTATACAAGGTCATGTGCAAGTCACGTGGTTATATACAAATCACGTGATCCTGAAACCACCATTCCAAAAGCCTAAATAAATTGGTGTCACTGGATATGTTGGCTCAATTGGTTATAATCACGTGACCTGGATCACGTGACGAATCCAGTATCCCACACTCGTCTTTGGTCACGTGACGAACCTAGCACATATGTTTGATCACGTGACGTAGTCTGTCTGCACGATCACGATGACACTAAAAAAAAAAACGACACAAAAAATGACACTAAAAATGCTTAATCAAAATGTCCCTGAAGAATCCACTGCAGCTCACACCCCATTAAACTGCCGCGTATAGGACCCGCAGACCCTGTACAAACCTACACTTGGGTCGCCGAGGCCGTTTTTCAAATGCCGAACCACAAAACCAAGGTCCAGATTGCAGACAATAATGCATGTTGATCTGCACCAGTCTTCATCTTTACCGCGCTTGTACGGCATGCATGCGGCTACATTGCTATCGCACCAATAGTGATTGAGAGAGTGAAAGGTGGGTGTAGAGGGTGGAGGAGGTGTTTAGAGGGTGTATTGCTCAATTATCGATCAATTATCGCTCGGTTTTACCTCAATTACCGCTCAATTATCGCTCTTTTTCGGTCACTAGTCTTCGTTGAACTGGGATTACCAAGAGAGGAAACTCACATTATACAGAGAGACGGCACTGAGACTGAGACAAGGACACTGGGTGCGGGAGATTGACAATTGTTTGCCCTGAATGATTGTCTTTGTTTGTTCAAATATCGTGCTTCCATGGTGCTTCCATTGTTGGTTTGATTCGACAAGGTGGAACAATGGAGAGGTATTTTCAGACCCTGAAATCAGAAGAGGTGGATTTTCAATGGGGTTTCAATAGCTGGAATACACGAGATAATCTACTCTCTGAGTGTTTCAATGGGCATAATTAGACCAATTGATGATATAACATGAAAAAAATCGGAGAAATCAGGTTTTTAATGCTCATATGGAAACCAATCATACACTATGACAAATGTCTGTAAATAAGACAGAACTTGTTCAAAATGCGTCATTATGACTAATCCTGCATCAACACAATTGTCTTAGACTCCTCTCCATCCAGCCATCGTCATATATCCCCAACTGCAACACTCCTTCTGCAGACCAAGTCCATTTTGATGTGGTTTAAGGGTCTGAGAGTAACTAGGGAAAAACCATGGTCAATGGGTCTGAGAGTAACTACAAGTACATTGCATCCCGAGGGGGCTGGGTATGGCCGAGTGTGACTACTAAAGTACCCAAAGTTCCTGTAGTACGTACTCAGGGTACACTCAACTACAGAGATGTGCAAGTCGATACCATAACTCCTCTGTTGTACATTACGAGATAGTGATGTAGTCAAGATACAAGTGAAGATACTCAATCGTGGTCAGTATAGAGGTATCAACTGATCAAGTGTATCAGATACAATCTCAGTGGGTCATCACCTATTCCCGACGTCATCTTGGCTGAACTTGACTAGTCTTCAAGTTGTCATACTGGCTCTATTTGTCTCGCCACTCAACATAACTACCCTTAACTAAACTACTCATCTACATTAAACATCATCATTAACTATCAGTTGTTGTTGTCTGAATGAACAAGACTTTCGTGTCAATGTCCAATCAGAATGCCGATCCAAGATTCGGCCTATTTACACTCCTCTGGTCTGTTACCAGCTCAATCTCCCGGATGATTTCGTTTCTCTAGTTGAAATCGGAAGCCTGCAAGTTTCGAGTCATGGCAGGCAGAGCGATTCGAATTCCATCGAGATCCTTGGTCATACACACCTGACAACCCAGACGCGAAGTCTCGGTCAATCCAAAGGCCAGATCAAGCATATCGTTCTCATCATCATCAGGCTCCTCAAGCTTATCATAGTACTCGGGGTCCACAATGATATGACACGTAGAACACGCACAAGACCCTCCACAGGCACCCTCCATGTCCAGATGATGAGCCTGAGCAATATCAAGCAGATTGTCACCCTCACAAGTATCCACCTCAATCTGCTCGCCGTCCTTGGTGATAAAAGTCACCTTGATTTCCTCGCCGGGCTTGGGCTTGTGCACATGACCGTGGAAAACGGGAGCAGACGTCTGGAAAAGCCGAGTAACCGGAGCAACGGGCCGCACGGGCCGCGCAACGCAACGAGATACCTGCAAAACCTGTCGAGAGAACGTACGGAGCATGGTCGGTGGCGTTGAAAAACTGTTGATTCGAATCTTCAAACCATACACATTTTGAAACTCTATCGCCGTGCCGAACGGATCCCGTTGGATTAGTCATCGAAATGGGAGGGAGAGCAGATAAAAGGTATATGATGGTACAGAAGGGTTGCTGAGAGTTTGACAAATTCATTGGTCCAAACATCGTCTCTGTAGGATCACTATGTCAAAAGTTATACTCACTTATAGTCTTGAAAGACCCACTTTGTCCAATTTATTCATCATATAAAATGATTAAGAACATATAAATGATTCTCAAGGAGGCTGAAAAGCCAATCATTATCATATTTGCTTTTTCGCGTTTATCGCTCCTAAAACGGATCTATTATGTCTCATCTTAGGGATGAGATTGCTTAGTCAGCTCCGTGGATGTTGGTCTTATTGTCCAGAACAAAGGCCCAAATGGTAATAGTCAACGTTCTAATTCTATCAAACTCTTTAGCTTTCCAATCTGGTCATTCTAAATGCAAATTTCACCGCATCCAAAACCAACCAATAAAAACGCTTATAGTAAGAGAAGATTGATAGGACATATAACAAGTCATTGTATGAATAAATGGACGTCTATTTCCGGATGAAAAAAGACCTCAGGTGAAATAATCCCGCTTATTAATAAATTAACCGAGTTATTCCGATGTTTCCGGTTTTTTCCATTTTGTTATCCCCCTTCCAAGACATTTGGCCCATCTCGCTTATATGCGGGGTCGCCCACAGGTCGGTAATAGGAGGGATGACTAAGCATGATAGGTATAGGTTATGAGTTATTATTGTGGGGAATTAGTCATATAGGACTATACAGGGATTTTCAGAGTTGGACAGGGGTAGAAATTGTATGTTAGTGAGGATAGTGAAATGAAAAATGAAATAGATTCTTTGATACTGAATGATGGTATAGATTATATTGAAGACTGGGTAATGTAGATCTGTAGCAATACTTTTGTTGTTTCCATTTATTTTTATGTGAATTTTTGGTTTTAATAATCCATTTATCAATCTTGGAGTATTTCGTCATCTAATTACATAAGGTTTTGTTAGGATTGCTCTAGTATCAAATCTGGAATACGACGGAGAGAGAAAATAATAATATTAGAAATTGACACAATTCCACAAGCCGATTATGACACTCACAGGCCATGGGAATTATTTTTCATTAATTTATCCATTTTATTATGCAATTTTTTCTTCATCCACTCAAAAAAACAACATCAACCCTAACCCTGAACCTCTACCATGCACTATCGACTATCACGCATATTATATTCTAGCAACGTCACGACCATGGAAGCGAACGAACTGTACAAGAGCTACGAGACGGACTTTCTGCTGGCGCAGTCTGAGATTGAGCAGAAGCTCGAGAGCATTGCTACGCTAGAGCGAGGTGAGTTGAGGGAATCATGACGATGAAAATGGTGTTGTTGAGAGGTGGACAGTGACATGACTTGTGTCGTGAGGAGGAGTTGCTATTGAACAAGGTTTTTTTTTTGTTGCAAGGAGTTGGTGTTGGTGTTTCAATACAGAAAGCAGAGAGATATTTGGTACCGGTGTCTCGGAATGTGTTGCAGGAGATCTTACACATTCTCATATATGAATCTCTTGCCACCAAGCACTGTATTCAGATCACCCAAGATTGTTTTGTGTCACCATGACGACCGCAAACGCTGGCAAGACTGACATGAGTTGAGGGTGAGGGGGTGGTATTGCCGGTTTTTCTTGCCAAAATTGATATTGCCGGTTTTTCTTGCCAGAATTGAACTTGTTTTCTGCTTCATCGAATCCTGCAGTGTCTCTTGCCGGTCTCTACTACCAAGTGTGTGGATCACCTCAAAATGTCACCACACTGAACGACACATATCGGGCAGACATACTAACACAGATGCCCGAACCTCGGCCGTCAAGGCCGTCGAACGAACCATTGGCGAGGCCTACGAAATTGTGAGTATCAAGCCGTACCGTCATCTGCCTGGAACAACGACTAACCCAGCTCGACCAACTCTCTGTGGAGATCCAAAACATTCCCTCGTCGTCGCGAGCGCCTCTGTCTGCCAACCTGCGACAGTACCGACAGTCGATCCAGTCTGCCAAGAAGCAGCTGGCC